>JAPKLW010000248.1:93722-152858 GCA_026898455.1 Plectranthus barbatus | reverse complement strand
ACAACCGTGTGTCAAACTTACATATTCGCAAACTTAGTACTTCACACATTTTATGCAAATATTATCTATTATTCTATTTCTACGAATTTGGGGCGTTACACGAACTAATCAGACTTGCAGACCAATGAGCTTTTCAAAGAACTAAACTGGTTGAGAACCACCAGTTTGAATTTGCAAGAACTAGCTCTTAATCTTCCGATGCACATATTCAACTAACTCTGATTTCGGGACCAATAATTAGAAATATAAATTATATAATATATTTGTATATATATATATATATACAAATATATATTACTTTGTTTATTGTTTATAAATTAAAAAAATTTTATTTATATATATATATATATACTACCTCCGTCCCATAACAATTGTCTGGTTTGGAAATGGCACAGATACCAATGCGAGTAGAGATAGAGGAAATTAGTATTTTATTAGTGAGTGTTTATAAACTTTCCATTTTAGGAAAGAAGACAATTGTTTGGGACAGACGAAAAAGGAAAACAAGACAATTGTTTTGGGACGGAGGGAGTATTTTTTTTATCTAAGAATTTATATTTTGTTTATTAAACATACAAGGGTTTTTCGGACTTGGGGTTTTGCCTATTTAGAGAGTAGAACACTGAAGAACACCCAACTCCTCCGCGGCCGTGTCTCCGCCGCCAAAAACTTCAGATACTCCCATTTTTGCACAACTGAGAGCGTTCAGCTTCATTGGAGTATTTCTATTTCGACGTCATGTGGTATCTATGCGTCTTCTACCACAGATTATTGGAGTACAGAAAAGCTGAGTTCGAATCCCTCGCCGGGCTGTTCGACGGTCGGAGCGGCGCCACCCCTCTCCAATGGCGGTTACCGGAGGACCACCACCCGGACTCACCGTTTCATTTCGTGGATCTTCCTTCCGAAGAAATTGCCCGCAGCATTGCCAATCGAAGTAAGTACCTGTACAAAAAAAAAAAAAAAACACAATCTTTATCTGTAGAAGAAATTTACGCGTAAAACTCTCAGAGATTTGTATTCATGATCGTTGCTTTAATGATTGCATGAATGCTATGCAGGTATTCTCGTGAAGGGCATTTACGAGCTTTGGGGCGAAGGGCATAGTTTTGAGGAACTGGAGGAAGCTATCAGAAGTTATCCAGATGAGCGCAAGACGCCTTACTTAAGTCCCAGCAGCACGTTCAGAATCAGTGTTGAGAGTTTTGGGAAAGCCATAAGCTTTCAAGAGCAAAATGAACGCATCCAAATGATGGCATTCATTCCCTTTAAGGTGTGATTATAATATCATTGACTGTAAATCCTGGTGAAAGAAAATAACTTGCTGAATATTTTGATGGTTGATCAACTATTAATAATTCAACCAGCTGTGTTATCTGAAATTATTTGTCTCGGTAAGTCTCTCATAGACACAGGACAGATTCAGTTCATGTTTTATATTTGTAAAGTGCAATTGCAATTTCTAAGAAATATGTTGTCTTCAACAAATTCACTTGGAAGACAAACCTCCTTTTATCTTCCATTGAATGTTGTAAATAGAATAAATGGTTCATGCTAACATCTTCGAATTTTTCTGTCGATTTGTACTCGAGACCATTCTAATTCTGTTCCTTTTTTTTCTGTTATATATATATTTTTTTCAGAAGAAGATAAGTATGATATGAACTACTATTCTGTTTTGGTGTTTTAGTCTCATTTTATAAGAGTATTTATCCAATTCCAACTAAATCATGAAAAAGATACTAAACTTCAAGTCTTTTTGTCTTTGCATGGATAAGCCACGTAGCATTCCGATGATAGCATAGTGGCAACTAGTTGAGACTAATTTTATTTATCACCCCAACTTTATAATAAAGTATAGACAAGCAGGCCAAAGGACGTTTTGAAACTATTATGTATCTATCTCTTTACATGCAGATTGATTATTTTTACCAACATTTATGCTAGTGTCTTTCAGGGGCAGGTGAATCTACGGAATCCTGATCATAAATTCTGTCTTATGGATAACAACGATTATGGAGATACCAATGGGCTTCCTCCCATTGTTCAAAGGAGAATATTCTTTGGCCGGGAGATAGGTGTGGCTGATAGGAAGATCTTGCAAACTTACCAGCTAAAAAGCCGCAAATATCTTGGCCCGACAGCCATGGATGCAGAAATAGCATTTCTGATGGCAAATCAAGCACAGGTCAGACCTGGTAAACTGGTGTATGATCCTTTTGTTGGCACAGGGAGCATTCTAGTTGCAGCAGCTCATTTTGGGGCAATGACGATGGTTAGAGTTCCTCTTTGCGATCAAACTCTTTATTTGACAACTTTGTTGTTTAGTTAGTGAGAATGAGTTCTTGTTGACACTTCATTAACGTAAACAATTCAGGGTGCAGATATTGACATTCGCGTAGTTCGTGATGGTCGTGGTCCTGATTGCAATGTCTGGAGCAATTTTAAGCAGGTCTTCTTTGTAATTTTTTTACTCTGGCTATGTGTGTGCTGAATGCTCTAATAGAATGAAAGGACAAGAACAAGAAGTGAACAAATAAATGATAATATAGAGTAAAATATATTCTTAGAGATCCCAAATGTATCTGAAGAGATTCATCACCAAACGAGTGTCCACAGTTCCAATATTGAAAACATAATAAATCTTAACACCGCCTACCTCTTGCAAGAGCCTAACATGATGGTAACTCTAATTCTAATTGATAATCAAATATAATCCTAATCTAGCAACTAAAATAAAATCTAAATAGGACTCCAAGCAAATAGAAGTCTAAATTCTGACTTAATAAAAACACTTAATTATGAATTAATACATGCATATCAATGGCCAACCCCACTAAACATCATTGTCCTCCATGCTGTATTGAGGAATCTGCAGCTACAGTGTTGACTGGCTGGAACACTGAGCCTACAGAATGACTGTTAGGAACTTTTTTTTTTCTTGGAATTTCCCATGGATATTATTGAAGAACTGGAAGGAGATTTTTTATAGAAGCGAGGGTATAACTTAGACAAAATTGACAAGTCTCTGATATAATATTTGCTTGCCACTGCACAACAGCAATACTATTTATATTGTAGAGGTCCCAAAGTGGTTATTGAATATCCCAGTAATGGATTGTACCAATTTGCAACAAACATATACTCTCTAACTAATAAAATAAAAAGAATTTGAAAGTGCATCTTGTTCAGAAATGCGATTCTATTCTTGTGGTTACTTCCTCTCCTAAAACTCTATCCCCTCGGTGTTCCATCATCTAATTTCCTAATGTTAGACTGTGGTCAATTTGTCCAATATGATGATGTGGACCCTTCGAAGCCAAATCATGTTGTGCAACCAAAGTAATTGAGTTGGATCCACATGTGGGCTTTGATTGGTCAGCTATCTTCTCTTTGATCGTTTGGACCAGGATAAAACTAAAACTGATGATGACTCAATTTGAGCATGTCTTAAAAATGTTGGCCATGCTGGCATGCCCACAGCTATTAAAGTTATCATCACAGTCTAAACACTGAGCAACTATGACATTGTGTCAATATGTGCATTGATGCATGATTCTAGCCCAACAATTGCATGATTCCATATTTTCTTGCAGTGGAACCAAATTGTTTAGAGCCAAGAATAAGGAATAAAATTCTTCAAAAAACGAAATAAAAAGAATGATAAGATAAAATAAAATGTTATCCCTCATACTAACGTGTGGCCACATTTTAAGCATAGTATATCGTAAAACTGAGTAGGGGTGTACATTCAGTTGGTTCAAATAATGAGTGACCGATATTGTCTTACCCGAACAAACCAAATGTGAAATTTCCCTTGTCCATCCGATCACTACCCCGAACTCTTGTGTAAATGAACTGATAGCCGAGCAAACAATTCAGTCGGTTATTGATTGGCAATTTGGCATTACCGCTTATCGGTTCAATGGATTAAAGAAAAATCGAATTTTATATTTAACACTATTGGTGAATAGTTACAACAGTGATTTGCAGTAAATAAAGTTCCCAAAGTCTTCTATGATGAAACTCTTTTGTAACAACTTTAAGATGTAAACTTGTAGACATAAGCATCACTCTTTTGCACCTCCTACGGTGAGCAAGTAGATAAATCCAACCAAAAGATAAATTAACTGAATAAGTTTCAGAGAACATAAATGAAGGGGAAGGTGTGAGCTTGATTTGAGAGAGAGGAAGCTCACAAGAGTGAGTTTGTATTTAGAAAAGAAAAGATAATGGGAGGATGGAGAGATAAAGAGAGCACTGAGGTGGGAGCGTGAGTTTTGAGAGAAGAGAAATGGGTGGATTAGGAGAGATAGAGTGGGTGAGGTTGTTAGCGTTGGAGAAAGGGAAAGGGGATAGGGAATAGGGATAGGTTGAGTATTATGCGAGATAGAATGCCATAGGGGTGGGCTTGAGATATGGTAGTGAATTACTGTTTTGGTTGGTTCGGTTAACCCGAATTCGTGTTGATTGTGAAACCAAATGCCGTTAGGTTTTTATTCGGTGGACAGAATAAAAAACCAAAAACCAAACTGAATATTAAAATATCTGAACTGAAATAACCGATTTTGAATGGTATGGTCGGCTAATTGGAGGTTGGTTTGGTTTTTGCACACTCCTAACACTAAGTTACTATTTATAATAAAGCTTATGCAAGATTAAATACCAGCTCTAGTTCTAATAGATAACTTAATCTAAATAAGGTTAATACTATTAATTTATCAAATCTTAGTCAGACTTCAAGCAAATCTAAATGAAATAATAAACTCCTAATTAATAAAAGCTCTTAATTATTAATTGATACATGCGTATGTCAATAGTTCCCCAATTTTCTTGCCCCCCCTCTTGTGTGCATTAGCGATAGCAACCTTCATCCATTTGCCTAGAGTAATAAATTGTCAACACTGCTGATAATTATATTGGGTTAAGAGTTTTAGTGTACTAATTAGATAAATGTTACCTTTCTTTCACTGTTTCACAAACCGTGTTTACTTTTTCTTGAAATACTATTGTTCTATTTAACTGACTTCAAGTTTCCTCATATTGCAGTATGGGTTGCCAATGCCGGTATCTTTATTAAGGGCTGATAATAATCTTCCCCCATGGCGTGCTGGTTTAAAAGAGGTTAACTTTTTTATGCCACTTATGCAATCTGTATCTCCTATCATGGTTATATATTTATTAAACATGTTAATGTTTTTTTTACTTCTACATGTTTCATCAGAATTTTCCTGAAAGTTATATTGTTGAAAGGATGGAAAGGGTAATCCTTATGGTGACTACTAGGAATCTGATTGAACTCTGGAGTATATATTGTATCTTGTCATTTAATGGTTTATCGACCAAACTGAAGCAATCTGAGGACAATTGTTTTTAAGTGAACTTTCAATAAGATAATAATTTTATGACACTCAAATATTAATCTGTAACCATAATGAAGACAAACATTTAGAAATATGATGGCTGAGTTTTTTGTTAGAAAGATAGTCAACTAAGATAACATTAAGAGTTTTTTTTTAAAACTAACCTGAACCTGGCCTTATGTCTTCATATATCCTCTAGAAATAAGACCTTTTGTATATGGAACATAGTTGCCATCAATCTCAATATGTTTGGTTCATTCATGAAAGACTAGATTAGAAGGAATGTGTATTGAAGACACATTCCTTCTAATCACACCATAAAGCTAATATTGGGACCTTCAAACCCAGTCCATAACAAAATCCTTTTATCTGTATAACTGCATATGCATAGTTTTATATTCAGGCTCAATAGTAGACCGTGAAACGTTGCTTGTCCATGAGACCAAGTTGCCTCCAACAAAAACACAAGATCTTGTAGTAGATTTACTACCTTCCTTCTACACTGTCCGATCATTGTCAATCATTCAATAATTAATGATCATGATCACCTTACATTCTTCCTCGTCCTGGCATCTTTCTAATAGCACAAAATTTGTTCAATTTCTTGCAGTAATCAATATTAAGTTTTGACTTACATGTATTG
This sequence comes from Plectranthus barbatus, assembly GCA_026898455.1. Classification (NCBI taxonomy): domain Eukaryota; kingdom Viridiplantae; phylum Streptophyta; class Magnoliopsida; order Lamiales; family Lamiaceae; genus Plectranthus; species Plectranthus barbatus. The sequence continues at coordinate 146,852 of JAPKLW010000248.1, read as the reverse complement.
ACTTACTACACTAATTGAAAACACAATACCTGGGCAAGTTATTAAGTTTTGCGACCAGTCATCTGAAAGCTTTCTGTCTCTTGTAAGTTGTAAATTAAAGACCAATGGATTACTGCATTGTTTCCTGTCTAGATTGTAATGTACTACTTCTATATTGAGATAAGAAGATGCCTTTACACATTTACAAACCTTGTGAGACCCCCCTGTGCAGTAAAACAAGTTGTTTGCTCCATTTACACAGTTTTACAATGATCGTCATGTAAGAAAGTACTTTTATTGTCCAATCGGTGGAGAAACCAATGATGAGAGCTCGCCCTGGAAATTAAAAGTCTAATAGAAGAAGTGAGTAAATTAAAAGTCTAATAGAAGTGAGTAAGAAAAAGAGACCATACGTCAAAATAATCAATTCCATGTGGAGCATAGCATTTCGCAACAAGGCAAGCTTTTACAGAAACCATTATGATTGAACTTTAAGGAACACTCATTTACATCCATTAGCCATTAGGGCATTTACTTGTTGGAAGATTCACTAAAATGCATGTACATTAGCACGCAAAGCATTCATCTCCTCAAGCATGGCATCACGCCAACCGAAATTAGCTCATGGTTTTTTAACAACAGATTTAGGAATCGACATGCAAGGAAGACAAGAAAAGCGTGATTATGGGGTGATATGTGATTATAGGAGACAAAAGAAGTAATAAGAAAAGTGCAGAAGCATTTACCTTTGTGGAGAGCAATTGGAACATCATTACTGGAAGTAGAATTAGTCGACAAAGTTATTAGCTCATGATAACATGAAGCAGTTAGATTAGGCACCCTTTTTATGGCAATAGGAACAGAAGGTGGACGCTGAGAGTAGGTTTCTGTTATGGGAGGCCTGCCCCTTCAGTAGGAGGAATAAAACCTTGAAGTAAGGTGTATGTTCTGAAAAGGTTACATTAGCAAACACAAGATACCTCTCCGGACCTAGTCAATAACATTGAGACCCTTTTATAACCTGGAATCACCCCAAAATATGCATTTCAAAGATTTTGAATCTAATTTAGTAACTTGAAGACAAACATTCTAAACAAAACAAGTATAACCAAAACCTTTTGGGGCAATAGGAAATAAAGGTAAGGGATTTGACATGGTGACAGATTGAATTATCATCCCACATTTGAGCTAATGAGTTATCATGCATTTTGAGGAAAACCTCATGAGTTTCTAGTCAAAACAGGGTAACAAGCCAGGCATTGTATTAGCCTCGATAAAATTGTCAACCAAGTGTCTTCAATGAAACCAAAGGTGGCTTTAAAATCTAGGCTCATGTGTTTTTGGTCCCATATGTAAATGAGATTGAAGATTATGTGCTTCTGTAGAAACGGCAAAGATTTGTATCGATCAATCTCGAGGCAACTGCAGATGATCATAGTTTCTTTTGTGCAAGAAACTTGTCTGCACTTGCTTGCCTTGGGGACATTTTGTCCAGTTCCTTTATTCTCTGAAATGCTTTTGCCATAAGGTATTATTGCTGGGTTGCCATTTTTTTTACTTAGCATGTTACTTTTTTGTGTTTCTTAACTTTTATGTTTCAGGTGTTCGATGCAATAATTTGTGATCCTCCTTATGGGGTTCGTGCTGGTGGACGTAAATCTGGTGGGCGTAAGCTTTTAAAAGGAGCTGTTGATCCTTACACTGTTCCTGACGATAAAAGGACAAACCACATACCCTCCACTGCTCCTTACAGCCTAGTGGAATGCGTGCATGATTTGCTTGACCTTGCTGCTAGGATGCTTGTAATGGGTGGGCGTCTCGTGTACTTCTACCCTGTGCTAAGAGAGGAAAATTCACCTGACCCAATTTTCCCTGAGCACCCATGTTTTGAATCGGTCACAACATGCGAACAAATACTCAGCTATAGATACAGCAGGGTCTTGATAACCATGGTGAAAGTAGCACCATACACTAAAGATATCGAGTTGGCTGCAGAGCTCCAACATCTGGACTTCAGAGAAAACCACCTCAAGTGGTTAGAAGATGGGAATTTGCATTCTGCAGTTTTCAGCCCCGCGGAAGTCCACATTAATGGAGCTGGTGAGAAGTTTAGTTCTAAACCTAAATACAGGGGCAAGTACGTTTAGGATTGTTTTGTGTTCTGCTTCTAATGTATTCAATTCTCTTTAAAAATCTTTGAATACTATAACTTTAGTGGTAATGATTCGCATGTTGTCCTTTAACACTACAGGCCTAGATAGATAAAAAATAATTTATACATGGATTGAAGTGTCTTGTTAATGTGATTTTTTTTTTGTAACAAAATTATATCGTCATTTTTTCTTTCTATTTTTTATTACTTATGTAATCTAATCTTAATTATTTAGTCGTAACTATAAAAGTCAACGTCTCCTACTTGTGTAGGCTTATATTACTAGTGTATTATCATCTTTTTTTGTTGGTTGGGGTGTACGACTTCTTATGTTCTTGCAATCTCTTGTATCTAGTTATTTTATTTTTTAGAAAACTTGTATGACTCTAGTTTTTCTCAGCACTTGATTAACTCTAAACTAAAGCTATTTGGATTTCTCTACTGCACTGAATCGTCTGTTTTAAATACCTGAGATACAATTGATTAATCTAAACAACTGTACTAACTTCGTTTTCAACCACTTCATATTTGTGTACATCATCTGTGCAAAAGTTATGCTTATACGTAGTTTATGTATGGCAAAAATTTGTTTTATATTGTCTAATGGATGATTTTCATTAAAATGAGTTCTAGCAGGTGTTAAGGTTCAAAATAGTAATACTCCAACACTTGTTGGGTTACAAAGTTAGAAAAATGAATGCTCTGAAGAAAGCAATAACTGAAAAAGGATTTATAACAGTTCGAATGCCAAAAAATTCATCCACTCTTCCTTTTTCATAACGAAATTCACTAACTCTAGTTATACATGGTAATTTAATACAGGTTGTAATTATCGTTCTTCTCTAATGGGAAGGTTTAAATGCTTAAGGTCACACTCACCGTAGTTGGAATTTGCTTTATTGTTTTTCATGAACTAGATTTTGTTGGTTGCTAGGTTGTAAATTTTTGTTATTTCCTAAAGAGTTGATTGAAGTTGATTGTCTTCTCAAATGAATATTGAGGATAGTGAGAAGGTTTAGTAACTAGTAGAAGAACACCTTGACAATTACCAGATGTCTCGTATTAAAGAGAACATAAAAAACTTAGAAAGTTTTTAGAGAGAGATATTAAGAGCACATAAGGTTTGTTCGTATGCTTCAACATTGGTGTTCTATTTTTTGTCAAGTGACTTTTGCTCCTCTCTCTGATGAGTTATTTATAAGCTTCATTTGAACATTAGTTGTTGAGAGATCCCATACTTTTGCAGGCATTCGTTGTTGTACTGTCTTGTATGATTTACAAAATTTCTGTCATCTTCTTAGAATTTTTGTCTAATAGTCAATGGTTATTCCTTCTTTTGACCAACTGGTAATAGCTGTTGATTTGAAATCTGTTTAGTATTCAGTCCGATGAAGAATAAGTCTAAATATTTTGTGGAATGTTGCTTCTTCCTTTTTTGTGTATTCTAAGTTTTCTTTTTGACAAGTGCAGAGAGTTGTCCATGTATCAATTGTTTATTTGGAAATGACAATTGACGGACTAGAGTATCACAACTAAAAGTGTTAGCTGAACTTTTACCTAGATTTATCTCTATCTTAACAATTAGTTTACTCTCTTAATAAAATGATAGTTGTGGAACTCTTCTTACTAATAACTGTCAATAACGACTGATTAGTTATGTATTTAGTTAAACTTCTTGTGTCTTAATTGTCAACTCTCCACGAATATATACTAATACAATTCTTGAATCTATACAATATTTACAATTAGTTTTACTTTAGTCAGGTATATACAAAATTTGCTAAATTTAATGTCATTAAATAAAATGGTTTGTTTATTTTTATATGATGTTTAAGGAAAAAAAAAGAAAAAGAAATTGTGTCAAAATTGTTCAGTCATTTGTGAAAAAATAGAAAAATATGAGAAATATGAAAATCTCAAAATCCCAAACCCAAGTTTTGTATACTGAAAAATATTAACGATTATTATTTTGGAAAACAATTATATTTGGTATAGTAGATGCCATTTTCGTTTTGTGTACAATGTTTTGCTTCTCCTATCTAATAACAAACATACAACGCCAACAATAATATTTTTTATCACATCGATAGGTAGATCATATGGTGTGTAGAAGATCCTATGGATAGCTCGACCTAGCCAAGTATAAATTACAATCACAGTAGAGACAATACTAGGATAGGCTATCGGTATAAGCAGTCAATAATAAGTAGTTTATGTATTCTTCTGTCTTGCATTAGAAGAACCTTGATCTCGTGAGTTAAGGAATCTTAAGCCTAAGAAAAGTTCAAAAGTATATGTAACGTGAGTTACTTTGACTTACTATGAGGGAGAGTCTTACATGTACTCATATCTCTGCATCTTGAGTGACAACACTTTGCCTATGACTATCTGAGACTGACATTAGTTAATCGTATCTGGTGTAGGATGATGATATTCCCTAAAGAGCTTAAAAAATCTTATTATGTTAAAGTCGTGCACGTTAATTAAGTTGAATCATAATAATAACATTTGCAAGTCACAACACAAAATATAAGATGTTAACTACTTGGAGCATGTTAGAAGCTTAAATTAATTACTGAGTGTTTATAACCATAACTACAGGGATTTAATTGAATCGATGCTAACTCGTCCTCACAATGGTGGCATAAATTAATATCAATTAACTAGTTATGTTTTAGGTTGAACATATGAATTAATTAATTAAAGGTTATTTTATGATTTCCTTGTGGTCCCTATACTGACCCACAATCTTATCAAAGCTCATTAGGGATTTAATCCCTAAAGTGAATATCCTTTTCCTCTCGTAGAAGATTATAAGTTGCACCACACAGATCGAAGAGAGAGAGGGGCAACGTATGTAGCATGAGAGAGAGTTCGATTTTTCTCTTGGCATTCGTGCAATCATGTATCAATTCCTCACCAGATACAGGATTCCAGTAACGGATACAAATAAAAAAGTTAGATCTAGAGAATATCTCTCTTCCCCCTACTCAAAGTTGTTGATTTTAATTTAACTAAAATTAGATATTTGATTCTTTTAACTTCAAGATTAAATTTGTTGAAGACTTTATTCCTCAATGTGTGAATTCGCATAGACTACTAATTGTGCAGGTAATCGTAAAACCTCTGTATGACAAATTAATTTAAATAGGAACATGTTAAGAAATAACTGATAATTTAAACACCCCTTGAATTTAAGTAAATCAATACCTATAATTATTCATTTATTCTGACATGGAGTGGGTGTCCATATTATAAATCGTCATTAAATTAATGCCAGCAATGTGATTATCGAGCTAGAAATAAGTCGATCATCACTATGAATACAATTAAGGGACGTCGGAAACGATTAGCAAGATAGGGAATCGCCCTACTCGATAAAATCGAATTAGTTTAGATGACATTCAATTGATAGATGACATCATAATCAAAAAAGAAAAATATTTTTTTCCCGAAATGTTATAGAGTATAAGTAAATCTACCATTAATAACCTTGCTTTTTACATTTTAGGTAAAGCCTAAATTTACCGCATTATCTATCGATGCAATATAAAGCATGAAGTGATGTTATTTTGTCTTATTATCATGGTTATTAGCCAACAGACAAAACCCAACAATCACTTTATTCAATAAATTGAAGTTCAACTCATTCTATCAAGAATCATTCCATTTTTGAAAAAAACCAAAGGTTTGGACCATTAAACAAACTCATTGTTCATTCCATTTCTTTACACAAATCCTCTACAAATACCCCACCATTCATTTAATTTCTTTTGCTCAAACCTTCATCACTCTCTCCCTCTCCTCAAAATCGGTGACTATCACCTTCCATCTTTCGACAATGGCATTGACGACAAAACCCGACGATGATGACTTTTTCTACAAGATCTTTTAGCGAGGGCAAGGTTAAAAATCAAGGAGATTAATAGGTCTAGAAGGGAAAGCTTGTTTTAAGGCCAAACATCACTTTGGAAGTGAAAAGAAATTATATAACCAAAGACTTCAAGAGGTAAACTTCTTCTATTTGGCCGTTGGCTTTGAGATTCAAACTTATGAGATATTTAGAGCTAAACTTATACCAAAAGACTTTAATTGACAATTGGTTGGTTTGACACATCAAAATATAATCAAATTAATTAAATCTATTTATTTTGTGAGAAATTGAATGAATTCACTCTTAGTGTCGACACACACTTGCAGCTTGTTGTGGTTCATCTTATCAGTTTTGTGGCAAAGTGTATCGAGGTTGCACTATAGTTCTTTGGTAGTTTTGAACTGTATGACTTACTCCACCAAGACGTCGGGTAGGGAAGACAATATGGCCTCTAGAGATACAGAGTCGAGTTGATTTCTTCTTTTGTCTTCTGAACTCCATTTGTCGTATGACTTCTCGACGATCCTTGCGCCTACATCTCCAAGAGGTGGAAGGGTTTTTGTGATATTTATTGGCCCCTTTTTCAGTACCTCAGTCACCTTGGGATGGATGCTCTTTAGCTGAATGAAGGATCTTTTCTTCCACATCTTGTGCTTTTTTGGATTGTATGACAACAACTTTATCATTTCCATCATGATTGTACCTGAGCTAAAATATGACAACAAAAAGTGTGCAAAGAATGGATACCAGTCCTAAGCAACTCAAAACGACCAGCCTATAAGGACTGACCGCTGTGATACCACTTGTTGGTCCTAGTTTATCAGAGTATAAAGTATATACACAACGGAAATTAAATTATTTGTTCGGTAAGCTTGCACTTATCCTAGCTGAGAGTAACGTGTTAGCTTGGCTTGTAAAATCTAGTTCAGGTACTTAGTGTTAGTATTCAATGTATACTACAACACTTGTGTGTTGAGTTTTAAAATCGATAAGTTGACAAACGAGTAAGTATAGAAATAAATGACAAACAAATTTATAGTGGTTCGGACTAAACCATCCTACGTCCACTCTTAAGACTCTCAGTCTGGTAATCCACTAAGCTTAGAACTGTTATAGGTGCTCCTACGATCTATAACTTGTCGGTGAATGCCTCGTCCATCGATCCACAAGCGCACTCGTTTGGTCCTTGCTAGGTTCTTCGCTTTGGAGCTGCTCAGAGTGTGGGTGCACCACTCGGCTTCCTTGTAGCCAGAATGGGGTGTTTATAGTTCCCCCGTGAACTATCTCTTTGGCGGCAGGGTGCCCGTAAGAATCAGAGTACAAGATGTACTTGACCGTTGTAGTCTTTCTTGGAGAGAAACACTACCAAGAAATAACTCAATAATACTGAGATTCTGAGTCTTATGTTCACTTAGGTGACACATGGAAAAACTAAAATACCTTGAAAGTAAGCTTAGATAGTGTTAGCTTTTGCGTACACTGTAATACTTTTTTGGTATGAGTTTGTAGATAGTATACATCGCGAATTTGTAACTCGTAACCTTCTTCTATTGATTTCTCTTGTATTTATGACCGTGAGATTTGAAGGTTTGATATAAATGTTTATTAGAGATAAATTAGAAGTTGTCCAATCGAATGTCTCTATTTGCTGCTGCGTTCAGCGGGTAGGTGGTCCTTTTTAGAAGTTCAACTCCTGATCCGACTTTTTCTTACTTTGATAGTGATGGTTCGTCTATTTGTCAGAATGACAATATTTGCCAATTTAAGGAAGCCTGGACACTAGGTCACAAAACTTGGTGTTTCGTGCTTGCAGACTTTAAGGCTGTTCCAATCCTTAAAGTTTTTACTTCATCAATACATTCCTGATATGAAGATCTTAGAGTAGATCAAGGCCAAACCAACAACATTGGAGAAATTTCTATCCTATTCTTATCTTGTAATGGATTTGCTTTGTTTTTGTAATCAATTGAACAAAATTCAAGATATGTGTCGCTAGATTCATTTGGATATTGGTTGAATGAAGCTTTGGATCATTCGATTTAATTGGATGCATGTTGACCTTCACCTAATTAATTGCACACACTAGAACTTTTATCCTAATCACTTAGTGTAGGCATTAACCAACTATTTGATTGTTAGACACCGAAAGTGCAGCCAATATGCGGATCTAGGTGTTGTGAATAATGTGATTGCATAGAGGTATTGAACCAATTCATGTGTGGGGATAGCTTATAGGTCCATAATCTACGAGCCTTTTGGAGTGTGGTTAGATTCGATAATGTAATGGTTTGAGCATTTAACCTCATAAACTTCTAATTCTCCGGTACTAAGGGGATTAGATAGTCTAGGGTGGATTTCATACCAATATCCTATTTTCCATCATTTGTTGAACTAACTTGAGTTGTGCTTGCTCTTGCAAGTGTTTGATAGTTTTTGGTTGTGATTGTTAGTATGATGATGATGATTGATGTTTAGTTTCATGTTTGGTTATTCTTTCCCTGGTTAGATAGATTAGATTTATTTCATTGCCTAGTGTAATTGCAAAACTTAACGACTTGATCAAACTTGGATATAAGTGCATCGCATAAGTAGCTAGTACTTTGGCAGACGAACTTAGAAGAAACCGGATAGATATTTTATTCTTGCATTGCACTAGAGATTTAATTGGCTTTTGTTGATTGAAAATTTAGTGTGCATCAAGTTTTGGCACCGTTTCCAAGGACTTTATTGAGTAGTTTGCTAGATATTGGTGAAAGTGTGTTGCTTGTAGTCCAAGTTTTTGTTAATTTTTTTTTGATTTAAGTTTGTTTGTTTGGTAATTGGAGCTTTTGGATTCTTGTAGGTGGTGTATGATCACGAGATCAAAAGTTCGTTTGTTGGAAGAACAAAGGAGAGATGAGGAGTTGAAGGAATTGAGATCAATATGGAAATACATAGAGAAGATACAGAGATGATGGACGAATTGCAAAGGCAATTGGAAGAGATGAGGGCATCTTTAAATGAAAGAAATGAGCCGAGGAAGCCTTTACAAAACTTGTTCCGACCACAAGGAAACCATGACACGGGTGGATTCCGATTGGGAGTCAATGCAACATAGTTTGAGATTAAGCCCCAACTAGTGCAAATGATCTAAAACAATCAATACAGAGGCCATCCATCGGAAGACCCCAACACTCATATCTCCCGGTTCTTGGAGATAACAGACACAATTAAGATAAACCAAGTGCCGCAAGATCACATAAGGATGAGAATTTTCTCATTCTCTCTTCGGGATGGAGCGCGACATTGGTTTGAAGGGTTGGACAAGGAGAGTATTACCTCTTGGAAGGAGCTGCGAGAAAAGTCTCTCTTCAAATTTTTCCCATCGAGCCTTACCTTGAAGCGAAGGGCCGACATCACTTTGTTTGGTCAAAGATACGATTAGCCACTATATGAAACTTGGGATTGCTTTCGGGATTTGATCCGAAGGTGTCCGAGGTATGGCTTGTCAAGGAGTCAACAAATATGCCAATTTTATGGGGGTCTCAACTATGAGAAAAAAGTTATGATGGATGCATCTTCGGGAGGTTCATTTCTTGACCAAGAGGAGGATGAAGCTTGGAGAACAATTGAGAAGATGGCCGAGAATAGTTATCAATGGCCGAAATAAAGGAAGGACTACCGCCCAGTGAAGGCGGTGGGTGAAATGAAGGAAAGCGATGAATTGATAGAGCAAATAGCTATGAAACAAAAGAAATTGGATATGCTTACTACCTCTAGTGGAAGGAATGATGAGTTGATGATGGTAAAGAAGGAAGAGATGTACCCGGAGAATGTGAGCTTTGTGAATCAAAAAATGGGGTTTGACAATAACCGTGGCCCCTATAATCTACCGAAGAATATGTACTATCACCCTTCCAGACATTTCCATCCCAATTTCTCCTATGCTAACCCGAACAATGCTTTGAATCATTCTATGCAATTGGAGAATGTTGGGGGTAGTTCACATGAAGGATACATGGGAGGAGGTAGTCGACATGAGAATCATGATGCAAGAAGGAATCCGAATGAGGAGATTGATAAGAGATTCGAGAAGTATGACGGTATGTTAGCCGAGATACAAATCCAAATCTCTTCGATAGCTAAGCAATTGAGTGGAAAGCATCCAGAGGGTAAGTTTCTGAGTGATATGGAAACTACTCAAAAGAAAAGCTGCAACATTGTGGATGAAGAGCGAGTAGATGAGGATCATATCTTGGTAATGACTCCTAAGGTGGACAAAGTGGAAATTGCTGAAGAGCAAAAGGTTGTTGAAGATGAATCACATGAGAAAGGTGAAGGAGTGAATGAGATTGAGAATCAAAAGGAGGAAGTGAATTTCATTGATTATGTGAAGAAAGGTGACATCGAGATGCCTCTTCTGGAGGAGATCCAACGAGTTCCCTTATTGGATCAATTGATTGAAGAAGAATCAAAACCAATGAGTGGTTTGAATGAGGATGAGTTTATGGAAGACGATCAAAGTGAAGAAGTTGAAGCAATAGGAGAAAGGAAGATAGCCAGTAAGAAGAATGACCCGTGAAGCTTTGTGATTGCTTGTAAGATTGGGGACACAATTGTGGACAAGGCACTATATGACTCCGGCGCAAGTGTCAATATTATGTCGTGGACATTGTTCAAAGAGTTGAATGTTGGGGTGTTGACGCCGACAAATCATGTCTTACAAATGGCTAATCACACTCCATTTTGTCCAAGAGGTGTCTTTCAGGATGTGAACGTTGAATTGTTGGAGTTCACCTTCCCGGGTGACTTCTTAATTGGAATTCACATGATCTTTGGGCGACCATTTTTACATACAGCTGATGCTTTGTTTGACATGAAGAATGAGGAGCTCACTCTTCAATGTGAAGGTAAAGGAGTGGTGTTTTCTTTTACCTCGAAGGGTGTTGAAGGTTTGGAAGAAGGTAAGGATTGTGAGTCTTTGAATGAGAAGAGAGAGTTGTTTAAAATAGGAGTTGTAACTAAAAGGATGAATTCAAGTGGGGATCCAAGGGTGTTGTACATGGAGGAAGAAAAAGATGAGTATGATGAACCGGGGGAATTACTTTGAGCAAGGAGGTTTGAGAACCAAGAAGGCTAGAGTGGAAGATGACCCGCCTCGAAGTACTAGGAGAAAGCTAATCTTCCCGGGTGAGTCTTGGAATTTGGAACAAAGTATGCATTCCGGTTCCGCCCCATTTGATAGTGATTGAAGCTACAAGGTATGGAGTCAACCTAATGACTTAAAACAAGCACTTATTGGGAGGCAACCCAATTTATTTCCTTTTTAGTTGCTTTTGTTTTAAATAAATGTTTATCTTATTTGTTGTTTGTTGATAATGGTAGATATGGTGTGGGGGACGATTGATCTTGTTGATGTTTTTGCAGATAAATTGTGTTTTGGTGTTGAGAAATTGAAGTTGGGGGGGGGGGGGTGCAAATTTGCCCTATCGCTGAGAATGTGGATGAAAAGAAGCAGGGGAGCTGGAAAACATAGAGAAATCTTGCCTCGGATTGAAAAATCTTACCCCAGATTGGAAATATCAACCGAACCCGGCCATGTTCTACCTTGGGTTCGGTTGAGCTTGACCAGACTTCAAATTGTTGAGGGACTGAGGGAAATATCGACCGAACCCAGCCTTGTGCTACCTTGGGTTCGGTCGAGATCGGTCAAACAATTTCAAAAATGCTGGGATAGAGAAGAATCCCGACCGAACTCGCAGGATCTCGACCATAATCTGCCATATTTTTAAAGGAGATCTAGGGCTCATTTCACCCCAACTTGATTTCTCTTGAAATTTTCTCTCTTAATTTTAAATTCTTGCCTTACCCATAAACTTACCTCTGAATTTTCTCTATGGCCACCAAGATACCACGAGGGAGTCAACAAACCACAGTAATCCGTCGTCCTACCAATTTCAATGATGAGGAGTATTCAAGGTTCAAAATATCATGGAAAAGAATGTGGTAGGGACGCGATATCCATGTCGGGAGACGTTGGAGGCCTTGAAGTTAAAAGACAATGTTTGGAATCTATTTACCGGCCTTGGTTGGAAGAGTTACTTGACGAGGCTGTAGCCGGATTACATGTACGTCACCAAGGAGTTCATGGCCTTCGTGACTGTGATGAAAGGCGCTGGAAGCATTCCTCTCTCTGCGATATTTAAGGTTAGAGGTCGTGAGTACATTTTACATAGGCAAGAATTAGATGAGATTTATGGTTGTGATGAAGACTCTATATTTGTTCCTGATGAGGTTAATGTTGCTACATTTTGGGAGTCTATTTCTGGGATTAAAACTAAAGGTGTGTTTTATATTAAAATTTCAAAAGCCTCTTTGATTAAGAATCTTATCATTAGGTATATTCATAAGGTAGTAGGTGGTTCTGCTTGTGGGTGGCATGAATTTGGGAATGTGCTTTTGTCTGAAATGTATATGTTGTATTCAATGTTGTATGGTCTAAAATTTTCAATGGGAGGAATTGTAATGGATGCCTGGAGTAGGTTAGTCGGACTGAAAACCCCCTCAATCTGTGGTGGAGGAATGCTTACCCCTATTTTTCAGCATTTTGATATTCTGTTGACTGGTCCATATGCCTCGGGTGTGCCTTTGGATACTACCTCGCTTGTTGCTGCTAAGTTTTTGGTTCCCACTTGCGATGGGGTTTTTTATTACAAATTTAGGGATATATTTATTGAGTTACCTCATTCAGGATTTACTGTTGTGGATGATTTGAATGATAGATCTAACTGGTTGATGGATTCAGAGGATCACCAAAGTTTTGTAGGGAGGATGAATAGCAATGGTTTCTTCCATTCCATGAAGGAGTTGGCCTAGCAGCAGCCCCGAGGCAATGGAGCCGGATCTAGTTCGCAGGCACCATGACCTATGGAGGAGTGGCAGCAGCAGATGTCTATTTCTATGAAGGACCTCAATGTGCGGATGACTTTTATGCAGGGGATTTTGCTGCATTCCAGACTGGCTATTTGGCCGATCAGGCTGCGATCGCCTCGTAGTTTGAGGGCCTTGACCGGAGACTTGTAGAGATCCATAGAGATGTCCGGGAGCTGCAACAGTGCATCCCATGTCATACCGTCACTGCCGTGATAGTTCACCATAGAACCGAGAGGAGTAAGTAGTCATCGTCAGCCTATTTTACAAACTTAGTCTCACTTGACTAAGTTAGGGGAGATGTGCCAGCTGCCGGTGTTTCAGTTTACTCTTCTCCTCTCTCTACCTTTCCTTTATCTACCTTGTGTTGGATTAAATGATTTCCTTCATATTTGGATATTATTACATTTGATAGATTCAATATGGTTGTATTATACTTTATACTTTTGGATTTGGATATGTTGGATGTTGAATGGTTTTTATCTTTTATAGATTTGGAGATTGATTTGTGGTTCATTGAATTGATGTTCATTGCTTTATTCTTTCTACATTTTTGATGATGAATGTTGATGAATGGCATGTGGAATGTCTGGTGGAGCTAGAGGAACATTGTTTAAATTTGATTTAGGGATGGAATGTTTGGTGGAAAGATGTTTGGATGGAGATGCTAGATTCCTTGAATGTTCATATTTTTGTTGAGGATTCATTGTGGAAGTTGTTTTTAAGGTAGATTTTGATTTGGTGGATATGGACTTTTATTGAGAAATGATTTATGCTCAAAATGGTGGTGTGTTTGTGTTTGTGTTTAGTAGGTACAATAAGGCCGATGGAGAACGATTTGATCGCAGATGCCGATGGGTAACACGTTCTATCATTTCTCTTGCTATTTAGTTATAGTTGTTGATTGCATAGTTGTTATTTTAGGTTGATTGCATGATTGTGTGTTGTGTGTTGACCCTTACTAGACTTGAGATTTAATCTTGATGAACTAGTGGAGTTTGATTCCTATTTGAATCGATAGGGGGGAATCAGTGATATCGAAGCATGCTTAGGTTGAACTTTTGAATTTCCGAGCTTTGTGTGTGTTAATGCTTGAGACTTGGCAAAAGCCGTGAGAGTTGAGTTTTGATATTGTCATATCATTTTCGATCGTGAGAGGCGAGATTGAGAGTGAGAAATCTAGAACTTGTATCCGTTCTCTATCTATTAGCATGAGATTTTGAATAGAAAATGATATTAGGCCATCGATACCTAGTCCTATTTTGCACAATGGGGGTATAAGGTGTTATATGTGATCGTTATTTGCCTTTCATATCGTTGTTCCCCATGATTGAGCTTTAATGGAGCATTTCTTTGATATATGCTTATGGACAAATTTGGGGGATGTGTGTATGAGGGTGAATATGGATGTTGTGAGTGTGGGTATGGGAATTGGTTTGTTTTGGTATAATTTGATCCTGTTTGTTGAGGCAAAGAAATAAAATGTGATGTTGAAAAGAAAAGAATTAGTTGGAAAGAATTATGGTGCAAGTAATGAAAAAAATAAGCACCAACAGAAAAAAAATAGAAAAGGTTGTTGAATTGTGAAAAGAAAGAGAAAGAAAAGAAAACATGCAAGTGCATGGTGAAAATAGAAAACAAAAGAAAAGAAAAGAAAGTGAAGTTGAATAAGCCTTGGGATTGGTTGTGTTGAGCAAATGCTTGGGGGTTTGGGAATTTTTTGAAGTTTAGGCACTTCGGCCTAAAACCACCTTCCTTTAGTCAACCACGTTATAACCAAATTAAAGACCTTCATGATTCTAGAATCTAGCTCATTGTAGTATAGTGGCGAGATAGGATGCAAACCTATGAAAATCGAACTTGATATCTTGTGCTTGAGTGAATGGTCCCTAAACACGAAAGGTAGTGAATTTTATTGTTTTTATCCATTTTTTTGAGAGGTTTGAGTCTCTTACATTAACCATTGCACAAATTTAGGTGATAATCCCATTTGATTGAGGCATGCTATGATTAATTTGACGAGCTATGAGGTATTGCACTAGGTAGGATGATTTCTTTACTTTGTTTTGATTCAGGACAATCGAAGGTTCAAGTTTGGGGGATTGTGATATGTGTGTGAAATGACCAATTTATCGATGCATTTGTGTGCTTGTTTGTGTTTATTTCAACCACATATCATAGGTTTTTGTTTGTGTTTGTTGTGTTTTCGTGTTTTGTTATGTTGACATTGTGAAGGTGAGCAAATGAGCATAAATCATCAAGTTTTGCCAACTTTTGGTGGAATTTCGACCCATATCTTGCACAAGCTAAGGAAATCTTAACCCGAATGGAGTGTGAGGAGTAGCAGGAGTGAAACAGAGCCAAATCGTAACTCAGACCCATCTGGGTTTGGTCGAGATTTACCTCTGTAAGGTAGATATCGACAGAACCCTACAGAGCTCGATCGAGATCTACTTTACAAAGGTAAATCTCGGTCGAGACTTTTTAGTCTCGGGCGAGATTCTATGAATGCTTTTGGCAGTTTTTGAGTTCTGGTGAATCCTGGACAAGATAGATTGGTCCCGGGCGAGATATGGGTCTGCTAAATTACTATAATAGGTGGAAATTCATGCTTGACAAGAACTTTTGGCCAATTTTAGACGGTTATTCACTTTGAAAACATTTCCCACTCTTCCCAAACATTAATTAAGGTGGATCTAGGTCCAATTCCATCAAATTGGGTGAAGATATGAAGATCGAAGAGTAGCTCAAGGCCAAATCAACAACATTGGGGGAAATTTTTATCCTATGCTTATCTTGTAATGGATTTTCTTTGTTTTTGTAATCAAATGAACAAAACTCAAGGTAGGTGTAGCTAGATTCATTTGGATATTGTTTGAATGAAGCTTTGGATCATTTGATTGAATTGGATGCATGTTTACCTTCACCTAATTAATTGCACACACTTGAACTTTTATCCTAATCACTTAGTGTAGGTGATGCTGCTAAAAGTTCAATCAAATTAAACATCTAACTACACAAGAATAATATTTGTCAAATCTAGGTCCTTCCCCGCTTCGCCTGCTAGAATACCGAGATACTATAGCAAAGTCTTATAGCTAAGCATGATACAATCGTTGAGTAGTTTCTATCAATCTAAGCATT
This sequence comes from Plectranthus barbatus, assembly GCA_026898455.1. Lineage (NCBI taxonomy): Eukaryota > Viridiplantae > Streptophyta > Magnoliopsida > Lamiales > Lamiaceae > Plectranthus > Plectranthus barbatus. Next base: position 130,794 of record JAPKLW010000248.1, on the reverse strand, counting down.
CAATTTAAACCAACAATCATCAATTGATCAATCCTTTTCCAAATCGGTAAACCAAAACAATCAAATTCTCAAATTAGGAAGATAGGATGTTGAGATGAGTGTAGATGCAATCAAATTAGGTTAATCATTGATGTAAACACATTTTAATTCCTAGGAGATTGAGCAATCGACCCTACATTGGTTAACCCCTTGTCACGGAGAGCTAACGGTTGATGATCTAAAACTTGGAAACAATCACGTTATTAAGCCCTAGACCACTCCAAATAGTTCGTCAATTATTGCCCTACGACCTAGCACCGCACATGGATTGGAACTAAAATCGTATGAATCTACACGATTCACGACGATTCCGCCCGCGTATTGGCTGCAGCGTTCACATCAACTACCTCCTAAGCTGGCTATTACCTACACCTAGGAGGTAAGGAACAAGTTCTAGTGCAATTCAAGCGCTCAAAGGAAAGTAAACAAACAATTCTCAAACCAAATTATCATGCATCCTTACTCAAATCAACATCCAAAATGAATTAGAACATCATACCTTTCAATTGTACAAATTCAAAGTTGAAATCAATTACATCCATTACAATTTAAAAAGTAGAGATTGGAATCTTCCCTAATTGGATTTGTATGCCTTGATCTACCACCTTGATTCTTCACTTCTCTTCCAAGGATTGGTGAATTAAGCTCTTAGATACTCTAGAATTTGGATGGAATCGTGATAGAAATTGGAATCTAGGGGAAATCCTTTGTAGATTTATGAAAAATGACAAAAAGCCCCTCAAATAACTGACTTTTCCCCTTTTATAGACAAGCAAACAGGGCCTCGGATCGCCCGGCCGAAGTATGGCTCGCCCGGTCGAAGCTGGAAACTGCCAAAAATCTGGAGAAAACTGGCCAGGTTCGCCCGGTCGAAATGGCTCGCCCGAGCCACCTTTCTGTGGCCTGGCTCGGCCGATCGGTCATGGCTCGGCCGGTCGAGCCCTCTGTCCGTGGCCTGGCTCGGCCGGTCCACCCTGGCTCGGCCGGTCGAGCCCTCTGTCTGCCCTGCTCGGCCGGTCGACGCCTCTAAACTCCAAACACGTGCGATTTTCCTCCAAAACTCCACCAAAAATGCTCATTTATGCCCAAAACCTATCCTACACAAATCAAACACACAAAACACAAAAACACAACCAAAATATGACAAAAACATATGATACGGGAGTAAAATAGCCACAAACAAGCATGCGCACACATCGAAATATGGGTCATTTTACGCACGTATCAGTAGGCATTAACTAGCTATTTGATTGTTAGACTATGAAATTTCAGCCAATACGTGGATCTAGGTGTTGTGAATAGTGTGATTGCATATTAGTATTGAACCAATCCATGTGCAGGGATAACTTATAGGTCCATAATCTAAGAGCCTTTTGGAGTGTGGTTAGATTCGATAACGTAATGGTTTGAGCATTTAACCTCATCAACTTCTAATTCACCGGTACAAAGGGGATTAGATAGTCTAGAGTGGATTGACCATTGTTAGGTGAATTAAATGTTGTTTGCAGCATTCTATCCTTTTTTTGTTGGTTTATTGTGGATTTCATACCAATATCCTATTTTCCATCATTTGTTGAAGTAACTTGAGTTGTGCTTGTTCTTGCAAGTGTTTGATAGTTTGTGGTTGTGATTGTTAGTATGATGATGATGATTGATGTTTTGTTTCATGTTTTGGTTATTGTTTCCCTCATTAGATAGATTAGATTTGTTTCATTGCCTAGTGTAATTACAAAACTCAACGACTTGATCAAACTAGGACATAAGTGCAATGCATAAGTAGCTAGTACTTTGGCAGGCAAAATGAGAAAAAACCGGATTGATATTTTATTCTTGCATCGCACTAGAGATTTAATTGGCTTTTGTTGATTGAAAATTTAGTGCGCATCAGGCTTCGAGCTAGGATTGGATATAATGACGTACTTCAGCAAAGATGGTAGATTGAGTAGAGCTTGAAGTAGCCTGCCTTCCATCTTCAGGGGATTCGATCAGGGGATGTTCTTGAGAGACAGAAGTGTTCGGGGTATAGAGCACCATCCCATTGATCACCTTTCTCTCCGCTTCCTCCTTATACCACTGCTCCAGCCTTCGCCTTTCTTTCTCCTCTTCCTCCTTCCTTTTCCTTTCACGTTCAGCCAGATGGAACTTGTCCTTGCTCCCGATCCTCTTGGATTTTATAAGATTGGCAATTCCAGCAAACTCTTGAGTTTGGCCTTGTAAAACTTGGATAGCATGAGCAGTCCTCTCTGCAGTAGTAAGAATAGTAAGCTCGTCGAAAAGAGAAACTGCATGCTCCATCTCTTCATTTTCTAGCTCAGCCTCAGTCAGCTCCTTCTTGGCTTTCTCCATCTCAGTCTCCAAACTCCTCTGTTGAGCTGCAAGTCATCTGATCTTTTCAAACTTGGCAGCTATTATACTCAGATAATCACCGTGAGTGGGTACTGAAGTTTCTGCAGTTTGTTGTACTTCTCCTTCTTGAGTGGTTGGATGAGAAACTTGAATTTCAAGAACTTCAGTTTCTATTTCTTGAGTTTAAGGAGACTTAGTAAAATCAGGAGGAGGTAGACGGTATGAATCCCTGGAAGATTGAGTTTTCTACTTGTAAGCTCGAATTCAGAGTAATATGTTCCTTGTCTCCTCCTCTGTCATTTGCCTGGTCTCCTTCTGGCCACTCCACTCTTGGGCCCATACCTCTTCAGACCTCTAGAAGGTAAGTTTGAGCCTGGCTTGCATGATAGGTTTATCCTCCTCTTCCAACTCGTGCTTTACCAGATCAAACCTCCTCCACGTTCGGAATTCAACTTTAAGATCAAAGTCGAGCATACCTTCATCCTCCAGAATATCAGGGTATAGGAGCATAGATTCCTCTGTGACCTTCTTCTCCACCCTTTCTGAAAATACATCAGCCCAGGGGACGAGTTTGTCATCTCCTACATCATTCTCTCTGATTGGGGACACGAATTTTTCGGTCTCTCGGATGTGTACTCAAGGTGTGGCAGCCCACTGAGAGGGATCCTGTAGTTGTCTAATTCACTTGTCTTTAACATTTTCCCTCTGATCCCATTGGTGGTGCCTGCACTGGCCTTCCTTATCTTTTGAGAAACTGAACACTTCACCCAAGTTGAGATCATCATCGAGTTCGGAGTCTGAGGCTTCAGTGGATGAAGATGAAAAATCATTGGGCACTCCAGACTTGCCTCCCTTACTTTCTTTTCCTCCTTTGGAACTTTCAGCTTGGCCTCCCTTAGCACCCTTCTCAGTTTCAGTTTGTCTTTTATCTCCTTTCTCAGTTCCAGTCTGGCCTGCGGAGGATGAAGTTCCAGTTTCAGTTCTCCGACTCACCAATTTTTCTTGGGTGGTCGCACGCACTTCAGTTTCAACAAAGTTGGCCTCCCCTTGCGATTCCAACACTTGCTTTGCTCCTTCCCCGCTGGTTGTTCAGGGTCGGTCACCCCTTAGATAGTTTCAGCATGAGCAAGCTCCGGATCAACCCAAATTTCTACAGTCTACTCTTTCTGGGCTCCTTGGTCAAATCCGTGAGCTTCTCTATGAAAAGTAGCAAAAGCTTCATCGGATGTAGCAATGGGATCCTTGAACTCCAGCTTCTTCCGGACAACTACGATGGTGGGATCGTAATCATCACCCTTTCTCTTCTTTTTCCTCTCCTTTTCAACCACATGTTTTTTGCCTTTCCTATGCTGGGATTTCTCAGTTTGAGCTTCAACTTTCTTCCTTAGCTCTTCTTCCAACCTCATCTTCTTACTTCCCTTCTCTGTGACCTCTCTTTCACCTTCCTTCAGAATCCTCTTCTATTTTCCTTTTGTTAATTATCTCTTTTCGATCTCAAATTAATAACTGACAATCCAATTAAACCTTCATCTCTCGATCATTTGATTAAATTAGATTTTAAGAATCAAAATCATAGAATTTGAACCAATTAACAAGGGTTGGATTTAATTTAATTATAACATGCCAAGAGGATGGAGAAAAACCCTAGAACCTGTTAGGGTTTCTAGTCTCACATAATAAAAACACAAATTGAATTAAACATATAAAATTCCATTGAACTTACTTGAATTATAAAGAAACTGCAATTAAGATTTTTAATTTCTTCGAGTTCCCAAAACAATAAAGTAAAGAAAACCGGAAATTTAAAGTAATTTAATTGCTGAAAATAAATAATGAAAACTCTGAATAATAACACTAATTTTCATGCTAATATTGTCCTATTTATAGAGGAGGGAATTTAATCTTCATTAGGTAATGGGTCTTGAAAGGTAACATCTCCAAATTGAGTGAATTCCTGCCCTTTTGTCTTCGGTGTCAATCGACAGAGGGTTTGTCGATCGACACGAGTGTCAATCTCCAACCCTTGTGTTGTCCAAACTCCTCAAACTTTCAACTTCAATTGGTCCTCTGTGTTGATCGACATACAGGATGTCGATTGATATAGAGGTATTTTGGCGGATTTTCCATCTTTTGATTAACTTTTCATCATTTCATCTCTTTTGGACCAAAATACCTACAAAACATAGCACGACAAGCATAATTTATAAATAGTTCATGCTCAATTATTAACTTAAAACAAATGCAAATGCATGAAATAATAAAGAAAATAACGTGATAAGTGAGGCAAAATAGGAGTTTATCAACCCCCAAACTTAAACACTTGATTATCCTCAATCAACAAAAAGAATGAATCAAAAGTTCAAGTAGAAGAGAAGTGCAATGCCTCACAAGATTCATCACAATTATTAGGTATTAATGTTGTAATCCCACCTTAATTTGATGTTTTGATGTGTCAAAATTATATACCAAAGTCTAGACTTCAGAGTATTACCTCATGTAATCCTTGTATAGGATAATCCAGTTGTAATAGTCTAGGAAGAAGGATATCGTCAAAACTATGGAACAATTTTGGAGAAGACAACATTCTAACGAGATAATTGTCAAGCAAACATGACAAAGACAAGCAGAGCAGATCAAAGTCATTAGAACTGCACAAACAGTTTCCCCTGCCAAAGTCTGGATACACAAGAAAACTGTTGAGAGGCGCTCACAGTCTCAAGTCAAGATAGTTTTACGTTCAAGAGTGCATATGAGGCTAGTGTCGAGCAGTCGCAGAAGATTCTCGAGGAAGTCAACAATATAAGACAGACATACTCAGTTGCGACTGGTGTACAACGTTGTTTGAACATCTGACAAATCATGTACAAGCTGCTCTGAAATGCAGGTCGATGTAGCAGAGATATCAGAGATGAAAGCGAACTTTTACGGAGAAGAATGGACTGTGATTGGACTTTCTTCTCTATGTCTCTATCGGCTAATTTTCTGGGTCTCCACCTATAAATAGCAGGGAATACAAAGACATAAAAACCTTTGCCAATTTCAAGTGCCAAACCTCTGAACTATCTTGCACATTTGAATTTCCGACACACAAGCCTCTCAACAGAAGTTAAAGCTCAAGGCATTAGACACTTTCAAGAGAGAAGGCAATAATATCATGGTTCATTTATTGAACACGAAGCATTCATTGCTTAGAAAATCTTTGGAGATTCACCGTGTTATCCTGAGTACATGAGGATTAAGTCAGCTGACTTAATCTACAACATTGGTGTTCTTATTCGTTCTATGAATAAGAACATAGCAGCCTGCTCTTGCAAAGGGAGAGTAGATTATTACGGGCAACTGCCGAACTGTGAAAGTTCTGAGAAGAACTCAACCATCCAACCTACCGAAGGAGGAAATGAGAGGTTGTCCTCAGTCCAACTTCGAGTCGGTCGACAGAGAAGACGCAGAGCCTTCGATGGACTGAAGAAGGAGTGAAGTACAGCTGCCTAGGCGAGTGATCCTTTGTGCTATGGACGGAGGTTTCTACAGCAACTGGCTATAGATCGTGAGGATTGTATTTCCATTGCTTAGTGAATTATCAGATCAGATATCCGAAGAGTGGACGTAGGACTTAAGGCTTCGAACCACTATAAATATCCTGTGTCATTTACAGTTTTACTTACTTACGCACTTTAATGTTTTCTAGCATATCTTCAAACCTTCAACACTTGTCTCGCAAGTATTTAAGACCATAAACTGTTAACTGCACATAACTGCAAAACTGTTATATTAATCTGCTGGCTAACTTAAACTGGCTCTTTAAAACTGCTAAGTAAAATCTGTGTTGTTAGTTAGCTGAACTGTCTAAGTTAGAGTGCGATTTATCTGATTTAATACTTTCGCTGCATATATACGTACTCTGATCTGGGACCAACAAGTGGTATCAGCGCAGGTCGGTCTTTCTAGACTATCCTGTTTTGAGTCGCTTAAGACCGGATCCGTACTTCCTTACACTCTAACTGTTTGTTGAAGTGTGATTAGCGAGCAGATAATCTACAGATAATGATGAACTATCCAAGTCTTCCCAAATACAACCCAGAGAAGTTAGAAGTATGGAAGAAAATGTGTCTTATTCTATTGAGAGATCAACATCCAGAGATGGATGAGGTTCTAAAAAATGGACCTCTAAAAATCCAGATCTCGAAGATCACTCACGCCATAGGAGATACTCCAAGTGGTATCAAAATGGTACCCAAACCTACGGAAGATTGGACACATGAGGACAGGAAATGCCACCAGGTGGATCATATTGCGCAGGAAATGATCATACAATCTCTCCCAGATTCTCTCATAGATGTAGCCGTGGAGCACACCACAACCAAAAGACTATGGGACTGGATCAACAACCTCACGAAAGAAACAGAGGCGATGAAGCGCGACAAGAAGCAGGTTGTCGTGGATAAATATGAATTTTTCCAGATGTTGCCTGGTGAAACAATAAAGTCGATGGAAGCAAGGTTCAACACCATCATCAACGAGATGAAAAGTCTTGGTAAAACTTGAGATACAGATGATATGAATGCCAAGATCCTATCAAGACTGTCGAAGGAGGATTGGTTTGTAAAAAACACCAGTTTGAAGACCATGGATCTCTCCAAAATATCAACAAAAGAATTGTTTGCCGAACTTCAAGCTCATGAATGGGACATCCAAATGGCAAACAGGATTGAGGCTGCTCGAACTCCAAATTCAACTGCTGATGGTGATGCTGCCTTCTTTGTAAAGAGAGATTTTCAAAGGCGCTCAAAAAGGCCAGTTTACTTCGAGAAAACTGCCCATCAATCACCAGCGAAGGACGTCTCCAACACAATTCAAAAGATAGAAACTGAACAGTCAGTTGCCAAACTGGAGGAACAATTGAGGAACCTGACCGCACTCCTTGAGAAAGCAAAAGGCAATGAGAAGGGAGCTCAGTCAAGTGAGCAAAGGTTCATCAAGAGAGAGCCACGTACATGCTACGAGTGCAACTCCCCTGAATGCCCTCAAGTCTCTCAGGAGGAGAGAGACAGATTGAAGAAGTTGTTCGAGAAGAGAGCATCCAAAGTTGTCGCCCAAGCAATGCTCACCATAATAGAAGTGCCAGATGTACCAGACCATGACGATGGATACTACACGTCTGAAGATGAGAAGGACGAGGAAGCATTTCTTGCTTTTATGGCAGCCATAGATGGGGATGTTACTGATGAAGAAGAAAGTGCTTCAAACCGCGAAATCCTGGTAACAACTAATCTGCCCACACCTAGTGTTTCTTTATGCTTTGATACAAATTCTGAAACATGTCACTCTAGTTCAGAAGATATCTCACTTGAGAAAATTATTAAAGAATTTGAAAATTTTCAGGAAATTAAGGACACACTAATCAGTGAAAATGCTTCATTGTAATCGGAAATTTCAGTTTTGACATATGAAATAGAAAGAAACAAGTCACTTAGTGTGGAATAAAATTATTTAAGAGAAGAACCCATTAAATTGTTTAAAGATTTTGAAAATGTGACAAAAGAACGTGATTCTTTAAAGAAACTTGAGCATGCTGAATGTAACTGTTCTTTTAAAAGAAGCTCGAAAATATTGAGTGAGATTCTGAGTGTTCAAAGACCTCAATTCGATAAATTCGGACTTTGATATATGGAATATCATAATGAAGAGGAAGTCTTGAACAATCATAATCCCACATTAGGAACTGAGAATACCCATTTAGGCTTTGTAAAAGCGAGACTCAGTTCAGGTACTCTGTTGGAAAAGGGAAAGGCAATTTCCAAGAAACCAGTTAATCAAAATGTCAAGACCAAATCCTGGTAAAAAACTGAACATACATCTCGACATAATGCGAACACAGTTAGAAAACTGGATAAGCAAACTGTCGTGAGGAAAACTGACCTTCCCTCAAAACTGGATAAACAAAATGTCCCATATGAAAGGATTCGAGTTCTACCAACAAGAACGACTAAGCGACATGCACATGTTGCAAGGAAGTCTGTTCAACAATCAGAATTTAATCCGAGAAGCTATGATAGAGTTGCTGCTCATCATACTTATCATCCGAATTGGGGAACACTTATTCGAGGCCTGAGTCTAATCAATTCTATACTCAAAAGATTGTGACGGCTACACACCCGAGAAATGTTTCTCGAAACTCTTTTCACAACAGTCACTTCATAAAGAGTTCATAGATTACAACTCTAAATAGCATGCATCCACACAGCACACACCTTTTTAGAAGAAAGGCTAATAATAATCAGAAAGGTGATTTAGTTTCACAAATTGTGAGAGTAAAATAAGTGTGGATACTAAAAGGTTGGATCCACATGACTAACCCTGTAGGACCCGAAAGGATACGGGGATCTAAATAATTTCTTCTGTGTTGCAGAGTACGAATCCGCTGAGGAAGTCAAGAACATGGATATTGGACAGCGGATGCTCGGCTTACATGATGGGAAAAAAGGATTAATCAAGGACCTGGAAATGTACAAAGAAGTAACAGTCAACTTCAGAAACAAGGCCACGGGTCAAGTGATTGGAACATGATACGTGGAGCACTATGGAATAATCATTCAGAACGTATCCTTGGTCACGAATCTGAAGCACAATCTCCTCAGTATAAGTCAACTGGGTGAAAGTGGCTATATTGTCAGATTTGAAAAATCAGAATGTCAAATAATAGACAAAGAGTCACACAAGATCATAATCAGAGGAATCAAAAGAGGAGGCCTTTATAATGTAAATTGGTCCAGTGGAGTAAAAGGGACATGCCTCATAGCAATCAATTCCTCAGAAACCTTAAATTGGCTGTGGCACAAGAGACATAGCCATCTGAACTTCAACTCGATCCAACATCTGGCGAAGCACAAACTAGTTGAAGGACTGTCAGAGAAAAAGTTCCAGAAAGAAGGAGTATGTAAAGCCTGTTAGTTCGTGAAACAGACGAAAGCCTCCTTCAAGATTAGGCCTGTCACAGCGAGCACAGAGAGAATTTTAGAGCTGCTTCACATGGATTTGTTTGGACCAGTCACCCCACCCACAATTGGAAAACGAAAATATACGTTAGTAGTTGTTGATGACTACTCAAGATATACATGGGTGGTGGTGCTCAAATCCAAGGATGAGGTCAAAATTCATCTACCAGAACTGATCAACCGTCTTCAGAATGAATAAGGATTAAAAGTGAAGAGGATAAGATCAGATAATGGAACAGAATTCTTCAATGGACCACTAATGGACTTCTGCGCTAAGATAGGAATTGGTCATGAGAAGTCTGCACCAAGAACTCCTCAGCAGAATGGTGTCGCTGAGCAAATGAACAGGACTCTCAAAGAAGCAGTGAGAACCATGATGGCTGAAATTGACATTGGAAAGGAATTCTGGGGAGAAGCCTTGATGACAGCCTGCTACACACAAAACAGAAGTGCATTCAACACGTGGCTTCACAAGACTCCCTACGAGATCTACAATGGTCGTAAGCCTTCTATTACTCATTTTCGTGCTTTCGGTTCTCCATGTTATATTCACAATAACGGGAAGTATAAGTTGAGTACCTTCAGTCCTAAGGCTGATGAAGGAGTGTTCCTTGGATATGGACACCCTTCATGTAAGGGGTATAGAGTATTCAACAAGATAACCCAACTTGTGGAGATAACATGTCATGTTGTTTTTGATGAAGCTACTCTAGTGCGCAGGACACTCCAATAACTGAGTCTGGGAAATCATGAGATCAATGATGTCAATGAGGAATCTAAAAGTGATCTTTATCATAATCAGACAGTTCCTCCGACTAGATCTGTGAGTGATATCTCAGAGACTCCAGTTTCCTCGACTGAACTCCAAACAATCGAGAGGGCCGATGATGCAAGTGTCATCGCTGAGGCCTTAAGGAACACATACATAGATGATCCAGGTGAAAACAAGCCTCCAGCAAACCTTCTTCTATTCTTACTCTAAAAATGATTGATTTTAATCGAAAACTATCATCCCATTAAGGGGAAGATCATTTAGAGTAGGTTGAGTGTAGAAGAAGCATGGTTCTGAGCAGTATTAGATAGACAAACCTTGTAAAACTCAGACCAACTGCATCTTCTCGTCGACACAGATAGACTTAGAGGTGTGGTTTTGACAACATCAAAAATGGGGAAATTGTAAGGTATTACTGTTGTAATCCTACCTTAATTTGATGTTTTGATGTGTCAAAACTATATACCAAAGTCTAGGCTTTAGAGTATTATCTCATGTAATCCTTGTATAGGATAATCGAGTTGTAATAGTCTAGGAAGAAATATATCGTCAAAACTGTGGAACAGTTTTGGAGAAGACAACATTTTGACGAAATAACTGTCAAGCAAACATGACAAAGACAAGCAGAGCAGATCAAAGTCATTAGAACTGCACAGACAGATTCTCCTGCCAAAGTCTGGATACACAAGAAAACTGTTGAAAGGCGCTCACAGTTTCAAGTCAAGACAGTTTTACATTCAAGAATGCATACGAGGCTAGTGTCGAGCAATCGCAGAAGATTCTCGAGGGAGTCAACAATATAAAACAGACATACTCAGTTGTGACTGGTGTACAACGTTGTTCGAACGTCTGACACATCAACTACAAGCTGCTCTGAAAGTAGGTCGATGTAGCAGAAATATCAGAGATGAAAGCGACCATTTATAGAGAAGAATGGACTGTGATTGGGCATTCTTCTCTATGTCTCTACCGACTATTTTCTGGGTCTCCACCTATAAATAGCAGGAAATATAGAGACATAAAAACCTTTGCCAATTTCAAGTGCCAAACCTCTGAACTATCTCGCACATTTGAATCTCCGACACACAAGCCTCTCAACAGAAGTTAAAGCTCAAGGCATTAAACACTTTCAAGAGAGAAGGAATTAATATCGTGGTTTATTTATTGAACACAAAGCATTCATTGCTTAGAGAATCTTTGGAGATTCACCATGTTACCCTAGGTACATGAGGATTAAGTCAGCTGACTTAATCTACATCATTGGTGTTCTTATTCTTCGAATAAGAACATAGCAGCCTGCTCTTGCAAAGGGAGCGTAGGTTATTACGGGCAACTGCTGAACTGTGAAAGTTCTGGGAAGAACTCAACCATCCAACCTAACGAAGGAGGAAAATGAAGGTTTGTCCTCAGTCCAACTTCAAGCTGGTCCACAGAGAAGACGCAGAGCCTTCGACGAACTGAAGAAGGAGTGAAGTACAGCTGCCTGGGCGAGTGATCCTTTGTGCTGTGGACGGAGGTTTCTACAGCGACTAGCTATAGATCGTGAGGAGTGTATTTTCATTGCTTAGTGAATTACCGGATCAGATATCCGAAGAGTGGACGTTAGACTTAAGGCTCCGAACCACTATAAATATCCTGTGTCGTTTATATTTTTACTTACTTACGCTCTTTACAGTTTTCTAGCTTATCTTCAAACCTTCAACACTTGTCTCGCAAGTGTTGAAGAGCATAAACTCTTAACTGCACATAACTGCAAAACTGTTATATTAATCTGCTGGCTAACTTGAACTGGCTCTTTAAAACTGCTAAGTAAAAACTGTGTTGTTAGTTAGTTGAACTGTCTAATTTAGAGTGCGATTTATCTGATTTAATACTTCCGCTGCATATCATATGTACTCTGATCTGGGACCAACAACAATCAAACTCGAAAATCCACATCAGACCAACACTTTGCCAGAATCAGAAAATCAGTAAACCATGGAAGACTCACAAGGGAAATATTTCACTCATTCACTCAAGTGTTAGGATAAAATGAGAACACACAAGTCATGTAAATCAAGTTCTACCATAGACTTACAATTATTCTAATTCCTCCACTACAAATATGTGCACACAAGTCTAAGATCAGAAAGGACTTTATTTTAGGTTGTAATGTAGGATTTTTAGTGAAAGGTGGGGAAATATATGGCCAAGTGACCAAAAATTAATCGAGTTCATGACTTCTAACAAATCTAAACCACTATCTATCAATTTCCACCCATTCTCCTATAATAGTTAACATAAAACAAAGCCTCTTATTCATTTTTTTTCTTTTTTTCCCTTTTCCACACATCCTTTTATGCTCTTAATATAAGTTTATTTGATGAATTTGAGCTTATAAAGAAAAACAAATACAAAATTTCCCTTTTTTTCTAGAGCCCAACCTTTTCTTTATTTTGAACCTTCTAATAATATCTTATCCTCCTCAAACAATCCCGAACCCACTCTCATAGACAAGAGTGATCCTCCTATCCCTTTTTCCAACTCATAGAAAAAGAAAGAAAAACACATAGACTCAAAAGGGTTAACAAGGGATAAATATTCAATTAGGACAGTGTATGAGATATAGGCTAACAAAGATGGCCTAACATCATTTTCTAAACTTGTGCACACTCGCAGTCTCAAACAATGCAAGTTCTAGAGATACTCAATAATGCAGACACACTCACAATCGAATTAAAGCTCAAATCTTACAATTATGACATAATTTTCTTCTATAGTAAACATCAAATCCTCATCAAAACATCATGCCAATGCAAGTTTCAAATCAAGTAATCATGCAATTTTCTACATTCATAGGCATTCTCAACCATTATCACAATCAACTCACACCAATGTCAATTAATTCAAACCTCGCATCCTTGCTAAGGTAATATCATAGCTTCGCAAATCTTCTCACAAAATCACAACTTATTCAAAGAATGAAGAATTATGCAAATTTTTTTAACTAGGCATGGATTTAAATCACCTGAAAGCATAAATAAAAGGGAAGAAAATAGTCTCAACCCCATGTCTTCCTCCCTCCAAACTTATTCAACTAACAGAAGAGAATAAGTTTGAAAATCAGACTAGGGTTTGAAACAAACTTTTTATCCTAGGAGAATTCAGAATTGTTCGACGAATGCTTTTTTGTTGCTAGCACTCTGTGTCGATCGACCGGCTATCTTTCGATCAATATAGAGCCTTCTTATTGACCGATTCACTAGCTCGAAGTGTGCTCTGTAGATCACTCAGTGTTAAGCTCTGTTAGCTGATAGGTTAGAGTTTTATGTTCTCTCCTTAAAAGTTGAATTGAAGATGTATCTTCTCCGATAGAATCTCGGAAGATCTCTATAACTGACTGGAGTAATAATAAAAGTAAATAGTTGCAAATCTATAAATAAAAATATGAATATGCAAAACAAATTTATAAATCAGTAATAATTAAATATATATCAAACATATTAATCAATTAAATTTTTTAATAATTGCTTACTTAACATATTTATTTTCAATTACCTAATATATGATATGATTATTTTGGGTAAGAATTTTTTTGGGAAAAATCTTGGGCAAGTATTTTGCTTTTAATTATATATATATATATATATATATATATATATATATAGAATAGTGATCATATAATAAGTGAGTTTCCCATGCTAAATGAGAATAAATCTGGGCTATTTATTTATATAGATCAACGCTTCAGATTTAAACAACTCCTTCATTAATTCACGCGTCATTATGGAAATAAGGGTAAGGTAGTAATTGTTGTTTTAATTTTGGTAACCGTCTCCTCTATTTTAGATCTAAATACTCTCTCTCCTAATTTTCTCTTTCCTCCCATTATAATCAAACGATTATATCTTTCTCGATTCAAATCTATTTTTTACGAATCATATATCAAATTAAACGTATTTTTACGACGATTCATATGATATCCATATTGAATATGTTAAATTTAAAAGATTCGCACGAAAATCATGATTTTATATTCAGCTGGTATATGTTCTTCATTATATTTACGTTCAGGAAAAAAAATGCATCAATTACGCATAAAAAATGTTCCAAAATATCTGCATTTTTTGCATCAAATGATGCATTATTAACTTGAATAAGATGCATTTTTATTCTAAAGCATATGCATTTTTGTATTTATATTGAGTGCATTTTTTACATTGATACGTTCAGGATAAAAAATGCATCAATTACGCATAAAAAATGCATCAATTACGCATAAAAAATGTTCCAAAATATCTGCATTTTTTGCATCAAATGATGCATTATTAACTTGAATAAGATGCATTTTTATTCTTAAGCATATGCATTTTTGTATTCATATTGAGTGCATTTTTTACATTGATACGTTCAGGGTAAAAAAATGCATCAATTACGCATAAAAAATGTTCCCAAATATTTGCATTTTTTGCATCAAATAATGCATTATTAACTTGAATAAGATTCATTTTTATTCTAAAGCATATGCATTTTTGTATTCATATTAAGTGCAGTTTTGCATTGATTATATGCTGCAGTTTTATACCTAAAATGTTGCATTTTTTACATTGAACGTATGCATATTATGTTTTATGAACTGCACGAAATGAAATTATTGAATATACATTTTTTACATTTTTGCCGTTTTATGCATTGCGTATGTGCAAAAAATGCACAAAAAATTGGACGGGATTTATTTAACCTGAGCCGTTGATTGAAATATTTAATGGCTCAGATTTTTTCTCATTTAGCATGGGAAATCCTATTATCACCTAATCACTACCCTATATATATATATATCTATATATATATATATATATACACTTAGGAATAATTATTGAAATTTATTAATTTTCAAAGCATTGTATATTACAAAAACTTGTGTAAGATTGTGTATTTTTCTGAGATGGTGTGAGACATAACATATTCTGATCAGAATACAAACTCTTGTTTGACTCATTTTCAATTAGATTGCTCTCATTTTTAATTGGAATGCGCTATGTACAAAACTCTATTTTCCCAGTTTGGGTGCACTTATTGTACACGTTCATGTAATACATTTACCATACTTAGAATAAATTGCTTAATATATTAATCCACTATTTTAGAAAAATTTGTTAAGGTGAGATTTTTGTTTGATTGAGGGTTCTGTTTTTATTTATATATAAATATAGATTACAAGTTATTTAAATTAGATCACAAGTCCAAAATTAAGAGAATGTTATAATATTTACTTTTTTAGACAATATGTATTCATTCAATATTTATAATTATATAATCCATATTTAATTAAAACAATTATCCCTGTTCCAATTGTGATTTAAATATCATCAAAGTTGATTTTCCTATATTATGGATCCTTTAATAATTAATATTATTAAACTATAATTTTTTAATATATTGATTTCGAATACATGACACATAACTATTGAACACAATCAATTAGAATTATTAAGTTGTTAAATCTATATCTATATAATTATGATGATTTAAACAATACGACTAGTGGAAACAAGAAATCAATTAATATATTTAAGAATAAAATAATTTAATAAATATGAGAATGATTAAATAATTGTATATTAATCTAATTTTGTAATAGCCCGAGCATAAATGAGCCTGATTGTGCTCAATTAAATAATTAAATAAAGAGTTGTTGTGCTATTAAATGTTTAATTGCCCGCGAGTCAAGAAATTGACATCCGTTGTTGCATGCAAGCCCGTTTCATGCAAGCAAAGTGCCTATGGTATGTTTTGAGAAATTATAGGAGTGATCACGAGTCGAGCCGAATCGAGTATTGAAAAGCTCTAGCTCGAGCTCGACTAAAAATGAAGCTCCAGCTAAGGCTTGAGCTAAACCAAGTTAAGAATTTTGAGCTCGAGCTCGACTTAATGCCAAGCTCGTAAAAGCTCGAGCTTGACCTTTTTTTATTCAGCCACCTGTAAGTTCGATCAAGCTTGGGTTTTTGAGCTCGAATTTGAGCTCGATTCAAAATCAAGTTCGAGCTCGGCTCGATTTATATTTAGCATAATACTTTTAAAACTAATATTTAGGAGAGAGTTAAAAGTCTGCTGATTACACTGAAGTGTGTAAGTTCAGCGTATGAAGAATGACGACTTTTTTGGACAAAAATAGATTGTCATCAACAAGTCGGTTTATCCTTTAATAATTTTTATTAGAAGTACATGGATAAACTAACAAAAAGAAACCTATTACAGAGCTATTACAAGTCCATACTAGGCTGCTTCCGATCTTCATGTTCTTCAAACTTGCTGCTGCTGTAGTCCGCGCAGTGAGGGAAGCTGGTTTAATATTCTGACAAGCTTTCTAAGAATTCCCTCATGCCGATTTTCAGCAGCGATTGCGAAAGTAGTGCTACCGAGAACTTTGTGGGAGGGAAAGATCAAAGATAACCTCCTCCCACCTTCAGGCTTTATCTTCATTCGCTAGTCTCTTCTTTACGAGATAAGAGACGTAGCGAAGAAGTAATCTTAGTGGGCATGCCCCGTCGCTGGCATGTCACCACACCACAGTCGCGAGGTATATGACTTGTAGAAGGAGATGACAACGGTAGAAGATGTCTTCTGATTTCTTATGCTCCTTCTACAATCTCTTTACCCTACTTACGCTGCATTTTCTGATGTCTTCTACACCTTCCATACTTCTTTTTCCCCTCTCTGACCGCAGCTAAAAAAGGTAGTGAGTTTATGTCTGGTGGCTTGGGCTCTTTTGCCATTTTTCCAGATCGAAGGAAAATTTTGGTTGACGACGAAGTATAAACTCGGAAGGAAAGGTTCGATAATGGAGAATGGAGATAGTGTTTCACAAAGGAAACAAATGAACCCTATTTATAACAGAGATGAAAGATTATATAAAACAAATAAATGTACCGTATGGCCTTTTGATTTCTTGATTTTTAGCGATGATTGGGATACGTTGCCTCGTGATGCGTGGTTTGCAATTTGAATGGAGCATCGTGGGAAGAGACGTTTTCCACGTGTTAAATCCTGATTCATTGATGAAAGATACACATTAATAACATTGTAACCAATGCGATCGCCTTTGGAATTCGAAATCCCGCCTTTCGAACTTCCTAACTGACTAAGAGTCAGTTTCTAAACTGTGAGTTGGAACTCAGTTTAAATCTGCATCCATCTTTTATAGATATTCTAAGTGTCAAAACCAAAACTTGGTTTACTTTAGCAAGTTAGCAGAAACTTATTTGAAGTAAGTTTTGACTGCTGTTGGATGTTTCCGGTAACATTTCTTCTCTTCGAGGATGTGAAGAGTTTCATACTGTGTTGCGCAGACACCACTTGAAGGAGTATTCTTCAACGATTGGCTTAGTATGAAGTCTTCATGTTGATTGACTCACCAAGTTTGTGAAAAATTGAGAGTTTGAACTCAGTTTTAATCAGCAGCCGATTTTTCCTTTAAGTTCATGAGCAAAACTGAGAGCTCGGACTTAGTTTTATTCAGCATTCACTCCTCTTCAATAAGGATCTCGTCGATCCCCAATAAACCAAGTTTGATGCAAAGTTCCTTGAATCTGATCTCTAGGAGTGGTTTGGTGAAGATGTTTGCTAGTTGATCTTCAGTTCGGATGTGCTCTATAGACACGTCCTTCTTCTCAACATGATCTCTGATGAAATGATGCCTTATGTCAATGTGTTTGGTTCTGGAATGATAAACTGGGTTCTTTGTGATGCACATTGCACTGCTATTATCACAGTAGATAGGCACACACCCAGTCTTGATTTCATAGTCGAGCAGTTGTTGCTTGATCCAAAGCACTTGAGCAAAACAGCTTACGACAACAACATACCCAGCTTCGGTTACAGACGTGGCGATTGAGTGCTACTTCTTGCTGAACCAACTTACAAGCTTGTGACCTAATAACTGACTTGTTCCACTCGTGTTCTTCGGGTCGATTCTACATCCTCTAAAATCTGAATCTGAATAAGCATTTAGAGTAAGCTCATCAGTTTTTGGATACCAAATACATGGTGACTCTGTTCCTTTGAGGTATTTGAATATTCTTCTAGTAGCCTCCATGTGCGACTTCTTAGGATTAACTTGAAACCTCGCACGTACTCCAACTGAGTAGGAAATATCTGGTCTACTTGCAGTTAAGTATAGGAGTGACCCAATAATACCTCTATACATAGATGGGTTGACTTCTTCGCCTTCTTCAACAAGATTAATTAGAGTGCTTGGGCTCATCGGAATCCGGAAGGGCTTGGTCTTCTCCGGACAAAACTTGCTGATCAAGTCTTTGGTGTACTTCTTCTGGTTGATGAAGATTCCTCCTTCGGAATGAATGACTTGAAGACCCAAAAAGTAAGTCAGTTTACCCATCATGCTCATCTGAAAGTTTCTTTGCATAAGTTGGGGAAATTTTCGCCCATCTTCAAGTTTCTGCATCCGAATATAATATCTTCGACGTAGATCTACACTAGAAGGATGTCTGATCCATCCTTAATCCTGAATAGTGTTGTGTCGATTTTCCCTTTCTGGAAACTATTCTTGAGGAGAAACTGAGACAACGTCTCAAACCAAGCTCTGGGTGCCTGCTTTAACCCATAGAGAGCATTCCTCAGTTTGTAAACTTGATTTCATTCTTCAAAGACAGGGGGTTGTTCCACATAAACTTCTTCCTTGAGCTCCCTATTCAAAAAGGCACTCTTCACATCCATTTGGAAAACTGTGAAGTTGCTGTGAGCGGCATAAGCAAGGAACAATCTAATAGCTTCAAGTTTGGCCACTGGAGCAAAAGTCTCATCGAAATCGATTCCTTCATATTGAGAATAACCTTTTGCTACTAGCCTTGCTTTATTCCTTACTATATTACCAGTTTCGTCTCTTTTGTTCTTGAAGACTCATTTGGTGCCGATAACTGATTGATGATTTGGTTGATCCACTATATATCAAAAATAAAACTATTTTGGTCAACTATTAATCCAAGTCTTTTCCCTTCATATAATTATCAATTAATTTTCTATATAATAAATATCTCATTCCTTATATTGTGAAATGAATTTATTAAAAAGGGAAAATTACTTGGTGATTATTTAAGAAAATAAGATTATTTATCAATTTTAATGATATTTAATCACTACTTGAATACATATAACAATTTCAATTGAATATAGATTAATTATAAATTTTTATTATATACCAGTAATGAAATAAATTATTTCATGTTAACATAAACATTTTCTTCCTCTAAAATCTGAATCTGAATAAGCATTTAGAGTAAGCTTATATATGATTAGTAATAATCAATTATAATAAAGACATATTTACCATATTTATTTTAATAGCGTAATATATATAAGATTAATTTTGGTAAGCTTTTTTTTTTGTGGGAAAGTTATACTTGCAATATTTATTTCAAATTACCTAATATATTAAAAAATTATTTTTGGCAAGTATTTTGGGGGAAAATTTTTTTAGGTGGGGCTTTGCAGTTTATATAGATGTTGTTATATTGTACTGCTTCCACAATGAACCCAATTGCTGTAATTAAAATAAGGGGACGTAGTGTCAATCAAAATAAACACCATTTTATTTTTCTCTTCCCCACACTAAACAATTATGCTTAACATCCGACCAATCCATCAACCTCCAATACATATATCAAAACTATAAAGACAAGACACCACCTCAACTATGAAGAAACACGATATAAGAGATCAACAAATAAATCATCCAAGTTAGGAGCATTTATATTTTTCTAATAAATACGATAAGAGATTAACAAATAAATTATAACTAAATTATAATATTAATTATACCAATTATTTCTTTACCTTGAGACTTCAAGTAAGAGGCAATGTAATCTCCAAAGGCTTTTTCTCACTTTGCAAAAAAATAAAATAAAAAATAAAATCAATTTTAGTTATTAAAATTGAAATATATAAAAACATGCATAAACATACAAAATGACATGATCCTGCTAAATTATTAGAGCACCATAAGGTAAATAAATTACAGAAGCATTTAAGATTTAGACATGTAGCGTAATTGTTTGAAACTCGTTTTCTTTTTATTTACTTTAGATTTTCCATCATCAGAAAAGCTCAGTTACTGCAATTATTAATTATTCAAATAAAATTTTCTGAGTTAATTAGATTATAACTTGATGCATTTACCATTAACCCTCTCTATTCAATTTAATGAAGCAGCTTCTCGCCTTCTAGTCTCTATAATTTTACATTATAAGACTTTGTTTAGATTTGTGCTCTGAGAGATTAGTTCATTTAGGAGTGGAGATTTTCGCAAAGGTATCTAAAGATTTTATGAGCATGCTTGCATATAATAATAATAAAAAAAACTTACAGACGTGTGGGAACTGGGAAGCATGTCATAATCTCTTTAATTTTACATTACCATACCTTTATGGTGTACATCTCTCACAAAAAAAAGACAGAAAAGAGCCGGGAGTCAGGACTTACCAAATTGAATCAAGATTCAGCAACAAAGAGAAGGAGAATAATCACAACAAAGAGCCACACACTATAGGCTGTATCTGGTCTTACAATCGGCCAGAAAATATCCGTAGTTCATGGTGTCTCTTGTGTTTGGTCTTGCGGCGGGGGTATGTTGGTGAAGAATCGTAAGTAGTTAGGGTTTTCAACTTTGGGTAATGGGATTTTAGGGGAAGAAAATAAAATTTGAATATACATTGTAGTATTTAGGGTCAAATAGTAAATGAAATAATATAAAAGGGTATTATAGTAAAAGCATAAAAGCTCGATTAGGCTCGCGAGCTATCGAGTCGAGCATTCTCAAACTCGAGCTTGGGCTCGAGAGATACTCGAGTACCTCAAGCTCGAGCTTGGCTCGATTCTCGTCGAGTCGAATTTGAGTTTTTTCGAATCGAGCCCGAGTAGTTTGCAAGCCGACTTGACTCATGCTCACCTATGCAGACACATTTTACGAAAGAGGTCCGAGTGCGATGAATTAATTTTACTAAGTAAATGTGTTGCAATGAATAATCTGTAACTTGCACCCAAATGCTCTGTTTTTTTCACCGAGCTCGGGTTTGCTAGAGAACGATTCATGGATGAGTAGGAAATGGTCAGAATGAAATTCCGAGGCCCGTGGGGTAACCTGTGATTTTCTGAACTATTTAAGTTCGAAGTCAAAACGCAACAATTCCAAATATTATGAAATTTGTACCAACGAGTAGAACTCGCAAATTGGAATATTTTTGTGGATGCCCACTTCTAATCAGAAAATTATATGTCAAATTAGGAATCCACGAGGGTGAATTATCAGTGTGGAATATATGCAGGATGAACTAGAATCACGGGGCGAGAATACACCGCATAGCAATTCTTCTCGGTGAAGAATTGCCTACTTATTTTCGAAATCATGAAAATGTGCTGTGGAATTGTGGTGGGTAATTAATGCAATTATTTCCGAAGTTGAAAAAAATTGAAGAAATTTAATGAAAAGAAGAAAAGGGGACGAAGATAATTTCATTTTTCATCTCAACAAACACACCACCGCAATAACCTCCTTCCTCTTGCCCCCTTTTTCTCGTGATTTTCAGTTTATTAAAGCCAAAATTTGGTCGTAATTTCTCAAGAAAAAAGTTCGATTGCGCTACAAGGAATCTACAACACTTGGAATCACTCGAATCTATCAAGAAATGACTAAGATATCTACCCATTTACAAGCCCCGCCGGTAAGCCGACTAATTTCTAGTTTAATTCTATAACTTTGCAGAATGGTAACGAAATCATGTTTTGACTTCATATTCGTGTTCTTTGTGAATTAAGAACAATTTGGTACCCTCTGATCATCCCAAATTGCCGGAAAATTGGAGTTCTCGTCAGAGAAGCCATTAACATTGTGAGTTTTCTAGTTTGCCAGAAAGAGCATTTCCAGCCGTTTATTCCTGGATTTGAGCATCCCATCGTGTTCCTTGTAATTTATATATGGGATAGGGAGGTCGAGAGTGTTGGGTTTGGTCGGAGCAAGCAGCACGAGCTGTGCGCATCGACCAGTTGCAACAACTGCTGATGGCATCGGTCAAAGCCAACACGTCGTTCAATGTAGATGGTGCCGATTGATGTGGCTGGTGGCGCTGGACGGCCAGCATGTCGGTCGATGTGCGAACAACTGTTATGCATTTATGCATATTTTTGGTCTGTTTTCAATCCAATTTGCTCCGTTTTCAATGCATGAGCTTGTATGATGATATTCTACATTCCATGCATGATATATGCGAAAAGAAATGATTTTAGATGTCGGGTTTTGATTAATTGGATTAATGCATCGTTAATTACATGTTGAGCCGTTTAATATATAAACGTGCTCTAAATGAGTTGATTTTTTAACCATGGGTTGGTTAACATGTATGAATGTTAATGAATAAGTTCCATGCATGCTTCGAGGTACGAAAATGCATGATGGGATGCCATGTTTGTTAGTCTGGTCAGTCAATAATGGGACTTGTGTATCACATTTGACGTCAATTGAGGCGCTGATTGGTTAACGTTAGATAATCCACCTAACTGGTTGTTTTTCATGTATTGATGATTGAAGGAGATACGAGTTAATTAGATCAAAGCTTCTACATCTACTTGCTAACATGAAACATCTGTAAGATTTAAAGTTGTGGACTATATTCTATTAAAACAAAATGCCTTTTCGAGTTGTGAGCTCAATTTTCTAAAAGCATGAAAATATTTTGTTTTGAAATTGATTGTTTATTCCAAAATATTTTGTGTTATCAAATTTGTTCCTCTGGTTAGTTACTATTACCAGATAGATTGTTGAATGAGAACAGAACCTGGTATATGAAATGTCTGAGCCAAGTCTCATTTACTTTAGGGATATTAAGATCCGTCACGTTCGCGAACTATTATTAATATGATGTTTAGGTCCCTCAGCATGGAGAGCTGAAACCTGGGTTAAATAAGGTGAGGCCTTTCGTGCCTTTTAAATCGATCATTGTCTAATTGCTATGTGAACAGAGACACTGTGCACAAATTGATGACAGTAGATAGAGTAGTTCATCCATTTGCAGCTGTTCATCGTAACTTGGAAGTGGGCAAACTTCCAGTCACACAACGGTAAACAAATATGAATCATATTGAGTGAAACTGTATGCATACAGTGAAATGAAAATGTTTTCGATAAACACGGTAAATGTTTTCTCAAAATGATGGATTTATATACTGAAAGCATTATGATTGGTATATTATGACCATGTTTTATGGTTAATATACTAGGAATCATTGTTGTTGTATTATCATGTCCTGTCTGAATTAACAAACATATATTGCAAGTGACTCTATTCTTTTATCTCGTCGATAGGGAGATCACACGGTGTGTTGTAGATCACAGAAGATTGTATGAATTACTTTACCTAGCGAGATATAAATGGCAATAATAGCTGAGACAATGCTAGAATAGACTGTCGATTTACGTTGCAGCAAGGACAATAATTACTGGCTTATCTTGGTCACTAGAAGTGCTGGTATGTTTGGTACGTATTGATAGGACCTAACTGAGATCGATTCTTTTTTTTTTGACATTGAAAGCATCTTAATCTCGATGGCTTGATGAAATCTCAAGCCTAAAGAATGTTCAAGAGGTATACGCAAGTTTGTGTATCACTTTGAGATACTATGGTGGAGAGTCTTTCATCTACTTTTATATCTGTATCTTGGGTGGTAGCAGCTTGTGTATGACTTCTAGTTCTTTGATTAGGTAGCCATATCCAGTATAGGATGGTGAAATTCCCTAAGAAGCTAAAAAAGGTTCACTATTTCGAAGTCCTACAAGTTGATTAAGTAGCATAAATGAAAAGATATTGAGTGGTACTACTTAGGAATAAAAGACATTAATAATTTGTTAATTAATGAATTTCTGTAAACTTAAACATGGGGATATACTGATCCCGTTCAACCTGTTCCTTATAACAGGTAGCGAAGAGGTAGGACAGTATTGATTCTCTGGTGGAATGAATCAATATTAATTAATTAATTAATTATATTTTGGGTTGAATATGAGAATTGATTAATTGATAGACCTTCTTTGCTATTTTCATATTGGTAACTGGTCTGGCTCATGAAAAGCTCAAGCCAAATAGGGATCATAATTTCCTATAAATACCCCCTAATTCTCAGATCTCAACGCACCACAAGATCATAAGTTGATAAGCAGTAAACCAGAGATTTTGGAGTTAAACCTGTCGACTGGATCTTAGAAAAGGGAAGGAAATTCGGCTTCTCGATAGGCACAAAATCCGAAGGGAATTTTCACTAGATATCCAAATTGGAGCAAGGGATACAGATCAGAAGATCAGATCTGGAAAATCTTCTTTCTCTCTCTTCCTCTCAAGTTTTCAATTTTATCCATATAAAATCAAAGATTTAATTCTGATCTTTTTGGGATTGAGTCTTATTGCGCAAGAAGGATTAAAGATCAAATCCCTATGTAATTGCTTAGAGATTATACCCATCCAAGCATTCCGCAATCTTTCTTATGCATTCAATAGGAGCATGTTTGGTTTGATCATAGGCATAAAAATTAATTTATGATATCTAATAATCGGTTCTTGGCAATTGGATTATGCCATTCAATTTGCTAGTAAAAATCCCTTCATTTTGTATCAGAGTCAGGTACCAATTATTGGCTCTATCAATAAAATTAATTGTCTATGATCATATGCATGATTTTTATTATTGAATTGGTGTGGATGAATGTTTATTTTTGTTCCTCGTGGCTTCTCGTGTTTAATCCACTCCTTTACATGGATTCGTTTTTTACCCACAACATAAATCTGTGATTAGATTTTAATTCCAAATGTAGTAGGATGCATTAATTATGTAATTTAATCTGTAAAATCAAGAACAAAGATAAGGAAGACAAAGAACAAAAAATGCAACATTGCGACAGAATCTGTAGCAGTCGAATCACAGTGGGAGGCTGCGACGAGTGGGTACGCACAGCGGAACCCTAACGTGTTTGTGCATGCAACGAGCAACGCATGCCATGCTTTCGTGCAACAACATTGACTAGTAACAACGGTGGCACACACGATAGATCTATCATAAGTTTATGTCTCTGCAGCCACACATAGTAGCATGGCCGCACGCAGCAGCCGCGCGCTTCTCCGGCGAGCACGAGGATGGAGGATAATGGTGCAGGCAACAATGGTGAGCAGCAGCGAACTACACGCAGGCCGGGACATCTCTTTGGTTATTGCACGGGGTCTATAGTGATGGGGAAGGCAGACATAGAAGTGGTGAGGGCGAGCAGTAGCGGTGGCCGAGCGGTGGAACCCTAAGGTTCGTGTTTGTGCAGCCATGAGCAGTTACAACCTACGCAGCCCTTCATGTATGCATATTCTCTGGGTACCCACATCGATGGTATGACGATGTAGCAGGGGCACACGGTGCAAAGAGGAAGGCCGAACGGTGAAGGTAGGCAGTACAATGCAGCAGCGGTGCTACGTGCGACAGAAACCTAGGGTTTTTGCACGCATGCAGGCTGTGCATGTTGCATCCAACCGAGGCCCTGCCCGGCTTCCCTACTGGTGTAGGTGATCAGCGAGGTGCCCAAGGGCATGGGTGGTAGCCCACGCAGGTGGTGGACGGTGGTGGTGGCCGGTGGGGGCTGGAAATGCAGCCTGCAGCTTGTGCCCATATACGCAAGGTTGCTGTGCATTTTTTCGGTGACTTGCGCCATCGCGGATAGTGGCTGTTCGGCGGTAATTGATTAGGCTACAATCTATCGGGTCGTGTACACACGAACTTGGTTCATGGTGTGTGCACATGTTCAATTGTCTATTTTTTCGAGCCCAATCAGTTCGAGAAGGTCCAGTCTAGTTTATCAGATTTTCAAGTCAAAGAGTGGGAGCCCAGTTGAAGATCTGTACTATGACTCCAACTTGTAATAATTAGAATTATTTTATTTTCGATGTAATTGTATCATGGGGCAAGGAGGACTTCTTATTATTTGTTTTATGTGTTCTTGTATTATATAATTGTTCTTTTATTATTTATGCTCATCCAAACATGCGTAAATAATAGAAGACACATTTATCGCTTTATTATTTACATCTTTCAAGCATGCTATGTGATTTATTTCAGGAATTAAATTATAACTATAAAATCAGTATTCATGCTTAGTGTTGGGGCCAGGCCCACAAGATCCAGGCCCAACGGGAAATTAGCCCGTATAAGCAACCCAGCCTGGGAAGCCCGCTCGCTAGAACCAACGGAGTGACGAAATACACCTAAGTCAGGACCTCGACTTCGACCCTCCCAACACCTCGGTACCGAATACTTGAGAGGGCCGGTGACGAGGATATCCTGAGAAGGAAACCCTAAGTACCTGGCGGCGCTCGACCGTTGTAACCTTAACCGCCCTAAAGAAATCGGAGCCGCTAGTGGTCGACGCCTAGGGTTAGTTTGCATCCCCCTGCCCCTATCCTGTCTATAAATAGGGGCAAGGGGCTCATTTTTTGTATATTTTTTTCCCACATAAGAAAACATCGCCGTTATTCTGCCAATTAATATATAAATTTTGTCATATATTCACGTTCACTAATCCGTACTAACTCCCCATTATCGCTTCTATTATCTTTTTCTCGTTCTCATTGTTATAATCTATTGTATTTCTTGATAATGTTCTTGATGGATTTATATACTGAAAGCATTATGATTGGTATATTATGTACAAGGTTGATTGGTTAATATACTGGGAATCATAAATGTTGTTTGTTCATCTCCTGTCTGAATTAACAAACATGTGTCGCAAATGCCATTATCCTCTTATCTTGTCGATAGGGAGATCATACGGTGTGTAGAAGATCACGGAAGATCGTATGGATCGTTTGACCTAACGAGATATAAATAGTTATCACAGCTGAGACAGTTCCAGGATAAACTGTCGGTGTAGGCTGCAGCATACGCAGTAATAAGCATCTTATCTTGGATGGCTTGGTATGCTGGTGTGGGGCACTCATTGATAAGGACCTAAGTCGAGATCAATTATTTTATCTGACATTAAAAGAATCTAGATCTCTATGGCTTGACGAGATCCTAAGCCTACATGAAGGTACAGAAGTATATGCAGATTGTGTATTACTTTGAGTTGCAGTGAAAGGCTCTAGTTGAGCTTGTATATCTGTATCTTGGGTAATAGCAGTTTGTGTATGACTGTCTGGTACTGGAACTAGGTAACCACATCCAGTATAGGATGGTGACATTCCCTGAACAGCTCAAAACGTTCGTTATGCTAAGTCCTGCAGGCTGATTAAGTTCAAGCATAAGTGAAAAGGTTTGAGTGGATTGATTCAGGAATATAAGATGTTAATTAATTAAATAGCTCGTCAGAGCTTAAATTAATTGATGAATGTCTGTAACCTTATATGTGGGGATATACCGAGCCCATGCAACCCGTACCTCAAAACGTGGTAACAAATAGGTAGGGCAATATTGATTCTCTGGTGGAATGAATCAATATTAATTAATTAATTATATTCTGGGTTGAATATGAGAATTAATTAATTGATAGGCCTTATTTGCTATTTGCATTCTAGTCCCTGGTCTGGCCCATGAAACTCAAGCCCAATAGAAGTCCAGTATTTTCCTATAAATAGGCCTCAGTTCCTCAGATCTCAACACACCACAAGATCATAAGTTGCACACAGCAAACGAGGTTTTGGGAGCTCTGGTGATCGACTAAGATCTAAGAATGAGGAGGAAATTCTGCTTCTCAACCGGGCAAAGAATCTGAAGGGATCTTCGCCAGATATTCAGATTGAGTTGGGATACAGATTAGAAGATCAGATTAGGAGGATTTTTCTTCTTCTCTCTCTCCTTGTTTTCGAAAATATCATCATTATTTTCATAGATTAATTTCCTCAATCTGTTAGGAAATTAAATCTTTGTGCGTGGGAAAAGATCAAGAGGAATCTCCGCGCACTCGTTCTTCCGAGTTCATCAATCCAGGTATTCCGCATAAACCTTCTTATGCATAATAATATAGGAGCATGCTAGGATCATTCATAGGCATAACAATTTATTTTGATATTCCAATTAACGATCCTTGGCAAATGGACTTCGTGATTCAGTTCACGAATCCTTTCAATTGGTATCAGAGCCAGGTTTAATTAATTGGCTCTATCGGAAAAATAATATTGCCTATGAATTGCATGATTATTATTATTGAATGCATGATATGGAGGGTTTTTGATTTAATTCTATGTTTTTTCGTCCTCGTGGTTCTCGGATTAATTCGCCCTTTTATATGGATTCATTTTTCACCCACGAGATAAATCCGTGGTTAGATTTAGATTTTAGAATGTAATTAGGATTATTCCATGTAATCTTTTATTTCAAAAAATTAAATCTGTAAAACGAAGAACGAAGAACGCGAAGAACACGAAGAACGAAGAACACGAAGAACGAAGGGCCGCACAATGCATGACAGCGCCTGCACGGCAGCATGGCCATGCACGGCGGGGCACGGCGGCAGGGCGCACGGCGGAGCCGCGCGTGATGGGTTTTGTATATTGAAAGCATTTATTACAATGAGTATACAACGGTTTATTTCTCCTATCTGTTAACAATCTTACATGTATGAACAATGGTATCCTCTTGTCTCACCGATAAGGACGATCATACGGCGTGTTGTAGATTGCAGAAGACAGTATGATCACTTGACCTAGTGAGACATAAACCTGATCACAACCGAGACAACTTATGAGGATATGTCTGTCCGGATGGCTGTGGCATTGTCGGAATAAGTAGTCTGTCTTGGTTACTTGACATGCTGGTACGCAGAGGTGGTGTATTGATGGACTGCAGTGAGATGTATTCGTCTGTCTGACATCAGCGAATACAAGATCTCGTTATATTGATTGAGTCCAAACCCTAACGAAGGTTCAAGGGTTTGCACGGGTTAACTGTTGCTTTGACTTGCCATGGTGGAGAGCCTAAGTAACGTGCTTGTATATCCGCATCTTGGGTAACAGCAGTTTGTTTAGTACCGCCTGAGACTGGGTTTAGGTAACCATATCCGAGTAATAGGATGAGGACATTCCCTGAGGAGCTCAATAACATTCATCGTGCCAAAGTCCTGCAGGCTGATTAAGTTCAGACACGAGTGATAAGGTTTGAGTGGTACTACTCATGAATTATAAGATATTAATTAATTGTAGTTAGAGCTTGTCAGAGGCTCCGATTAATTAATGGATGTCCGGTAACCTTAAATATGGGGATTCTCAATTAATGCAGCCCGTTCTCATAACGTGGTCATAAAGGGGTAGGTCAATATTAATTCTGTGGTGAAAAAGAATTAATATTAACTAATTGTGTCCTGGGTTGTGGACATGGGAATTAATTAATTTATAGGCCCACTTTAATATTTGCATTAGGTCCCAGGTCTGGCCCAATAAGTGTGCTGAATTGAGCCCAGGAGCCCACTAGGGTTTTATAACCCTAGGTCTATAAATAGACCTCTCACTCTCTGAAACCCTAGCCACTTCATAACACAATTTGAAAAACCCTAGATCTAAGAGAGTGAGAGAGAGGCGCCGACTTCAGAGGGAGAGAGGAGGAGAATTTCGATTCTGGTCCTGCTCAAGCAACAGATCTACTTAGTCCTGACCAGTAGTAGATTTGATCAGCACCGGGATACAGATCTGAAGATCTAAGCTGGAGAATATATTTCTTTCTTTCTTCTCTTTTGTTTTCGATTTCAATCTAAAAATTAGATCTCTAATTTCTGTTTCCGGAGATTAAATCGGATTGCGTGGTTGATTTCAAATTTGAAATTCAAACGCAAAAGATCGTTTCAGACACGACGGAATAACGGTAATTCCTCAATCCACGATATGTATTAAATTCATAGGAGCATGTTAGGTTTTTGTGAATTTTAATTATGAGCAATATACATAAATCGATCCGGTTCAGTTTGGTTTTGGTGATTCGGTTCACGGTAAAACCCTACAATTGGTATCAGAGCCAGGTTTCTAATTTATGGCTCTTTTGTGCATAATTGAATTTTGTATGCATGTATGAATTTATTATTTTGTGGATGTTGGTTTTTTTCCTCGTGGCAACCTGTTAATTCAGCCCGCGGTGGTTTATCCGCGTAGGGCTGAATTGTTTTTGTAAAATCACGAGAAAATCCGTGATTAGTGTAGATTTGAAAAATTGTAATAGAATAGATTTCTGTATTATTTTTCAAATTTGGTAATTGGACGGGTCGAGGACGAAGAACGAAGATGGAGCCAACGCAGGGCCGATGGAGACACGGCGGGCGACGGCAGGGGGCGCACGGCCGGAGCGTGCAACGTGCGCACGGCGCGCGTACAAGGCAGGCGCGGGCGCGGGCACGGCAGCGTGCGGGCGCATGACGCAATGCACAGCAGCGCGTGGGGCGCGCGGCGGCGGCCTGGCAGCGGCGGCGAGCGGCGATCGGCGATGGCTACGGCTATCATCGGCTGCTGCTGTCCCGTCGTGGTGGCTCGTGTTTTGGTGGTTTGCACAATCCTGTGTAAACCCTAGGGTTTGCATTAGGGTTAGGGCAAATCATTAGATCACAAAGGCCTAAATCCAAAAGATTTGGTGTATCCAGATTTGAAGGCCCTTGAAGATTTGGAAGATTTGAAGAGATTTAGATTTATCCAAATTAATTCAAAATTCAAATTGTAATAGATAGATTTTATTTTTTAAATTTTTGGGCCACGAGAAATTTTTGTTTGCCTTAATTGTCCTCGTATGATATGTGATTTATTTATGTGCGCAATTAAGCATGTGTAGATAATAGGAAAAGCATGTTTTATTACTTTTATTATTTACCGCTTTTTAAGCATGCTTATGTGATTAATTTCTTTTGTTGGATTATATTTTGGGAATTTTTTGGCTTGTTTAATTACATGCAAAAATTTGGAAAATATAATAACAAGGAAATTATGTGCGCACATAAAGAAACCTTTTAAAAGAAAAATACTAAGCAGATTTTTTAATTAAAATCAATAGACCTCCACAAAGCGGTCCAAGGCTATAAGTGTATCTCTCGTTCTAGTAAACATCTACGAGTGTAGCTTGCTAGTTCCTAGAGGTGCATGGATACGGTTGTTGGGATTTCTAGACAAACAATATAAATCATGTGAATAGTGGGAGGGCTTTGCGTAAACGTCTACGAGTGTAGCTTGCGTAGACCTCTTTCACAAGTATTCTAGGATTGATTTAAATTATAAATAACAAAAGCTTTAAGGGCTGTGCGGTATGGTTACGTGCCATGCTAAACTGTCTCTTTTGGCCGGAGTTAAATTTGTTTGCTTAGAAGCATCTTAGAATATAATGCAAGAATTGCATCCCTGTTCTTGAGATCTGGCTTGGTCTAAGGTTTTCACTAATTATTAATTTCTAGTGTCAAAAGCATCCTGACATGGTAGTGAAATTAAATGGATTGGGGCTTAAAACCCGCAGTTCTGGTTGAGGGTGACATCGTAAACGTCTACGAGTGTAGCTTGCGGTGGGAACTCTTGGGCAATTAGTGGAAAATATTTGTATTTGATTTATTAAAAGGTTTTCAATGCATTTGTTTTCGAAGTTCAACATGTATGTTCTTATTTAAGATCTTTATTGTTTCAGATATGTCTATGTCTACTGTCGATCATATACTTGCTCTTAATCCTCTAACTGTTCCAAACTTCCATGAATGGAGTTTCTGCATCTAACACATCCTTTATCTGAAAAATCAAGCACATGTTCTTTACATGGATCTACTGTTGCGTTCTCAAAGAGGAGTGTGCGAACTTGAGCTTGAATTCTATGACAGATGGGAGGATGCTGATGAGTTTGCCTTCTGGCTCATCACGGGTTCTCTGTCTGGAGAGCTTTGGAAGGAACTCTCGATGGCCTTTGGCAAAGTGGAGCGAACTATTAACTGTAAGCTTGTGCACAATCTTGTGTGCAAGAATATGGTTGAGGATAGTTCAGTGACTACGCACATGATGTCTGTGATTGATCTCATGAGACAGTTTACTGTGCGGGGTGGTTGATACGTGCGTAAAATGACCTATATTTTGATGTGTGTACATGCTTGTTTATGGCTATTTTACTCCCGTATCATATGTTTTTGTCGTATTTTGGTTGTGTTTTCGTGTTTTGTGTGTTTGATGTGTGTAGGATAGGTTTTGGGCATAAATGAGCAATTTTGGTGGAGTTTTGGAGGAAAATCGCACGTGTTTGGAGTTTGGAGAGCTCGACCGGCCGAGCTCGTGCAGGACCGGCCGAGCAGGGCATTCAGAGGGCTCGACCGGTCGAGCAGGTGCAGGACCGGCCGAGCCAGGCCGACAGAGACCAGGCTCGGTCGAGCAGGTGCAGGATCGGCCGAGTCTGGGCGGTTTTTTTGATTTTGTTGCAGTTTCCAGCTTCGACCGGGCGAGCCATACTTCGATCGGGCGATCCGAGGCCCTGATTGCTTGCCTATAAAAGGGGAAATGGTAGTTATTTGAAGAACTTTTTGTCATTTTTACATATACGTTAGCTAGATTTTTCCCTAGATTCCATTTTTCCATTACAATTCATCATAATCCTAGAGCATCTAGGAGATTAATTCATCAATACTTGGAGGAGAGTGAAGATTAAAGGTGGTGGATCAAGGCAACCAAATCCAATTTGGGGAATATTTCTAATTCTCCTTTCAATTTGTAATGACGTTCATTGAATTCAAACTTGTATTTGTACAATTGAAAGGTATGAAGTTCTAATTCTACTTGGATGTTGATTTGGATGAGGATGCATGAGATTTAGGTTTAATTATTGCTTGTTTACCTTCCTCTTTGTGATTGAAGCATACTAGAGCTTGTTCTTATTCATCTAGATGTAGGTAATAGCCAATTTAGATGATAATTGACACAAATATTGCAGCCAACACGCTGATAGGCGTGTCGTGAATAGTATGACTTCTTGTGTTCCTTGATCCAATCCCTGTGCGGAGATAGGGCATAGGGAAATGATTTACGTGCTATTAGGAGTGGTCTAGGGTCCGATAACTTGGCTGTTAGAGGACTTTAGTATCATCTACGGTTGGTTCACCGTGACTGAGGATTGACTAGTGTAGGGTAAGAGTTCATCCAATTAGGAATTAAAACGTGTTTACATTGATGATTTACCTAAGTTTATTGCATCCAAGTTCATCTCGACATCCTATCTTCCTAATTTGAGCATTTGTGTGTTTTGGTTTACCAAATTGTGAAAAGACTTGAGTGAATATTGATTGATTGTTTAATTCAATGTTTGACATATATTGTTAGCATAGGTTTACATTGCTTGTCTATGTGATAGAATAACTACTCAACGATTGATTTTTCCTAGCTATAAGAACTTTGCCGTAGTATCCCGGTACTCTAGCGGGCGAAGCGGAGAAGAACCTGGATTTGATATTTTATTCTTTGTGTAGTTGAGAGTTTAATTCAATTGAACTTTTAGCCGCATCAAGTTTTGGCGCCGTTGCCGGGAACTTCATTTAGTAGGTTGCTAGATATTGGGGGAAAAGTGAAGCTTGTAGGCTAGGTGTTTGTGTTTTTGTTTGTGTGAATATTGTTACTAACATTTGTTTGATTAGTTGTTTGTTTTTTTGTTGTTAGACTTTTGTCTTTTAGTTGAGATTTGATTGTTTGATTTTGTAAGTGGTGTAGATAAAAAGGTCCAAAGCTCGGCTGTTCGAAGTGGAAGCTACGATGGAGAATAAAAAAGGAGTGAATACGGAAAGAATTGATAATTTAGAAAGGTAATTGGCGGAGATGAAAGCTGAATTGATGGAAAGACAAAAACCATGAAGGCCACTCCGGACGGTATTTGAAAAGATGAGGGAAAGTAGCTATCAATGGAAGGAAGAAGGCTACCCGGAGGAGGTGAATTTTGAAACTCGAAGGTGGAGGAACGATCATAGGAACTCTCAAGATGAGTATGGTGAATTGTATATGACCCATTTTCATTATTTTTCACCGACATATCATTACAATGGTTGGAATCAATTAGTGGGAAATGGAAATGCCGATTATGAAAGTTGGAAGGCTCCTATAAGAGGAAAAAGGGTTGATACGTTGCCTATGAACGAGGAAGGAGAAAAGAAGTTTGAAAAAGGCAATGAGATGTTTGAAGAAATTCAAGCACAACTTTCAATCATTGCTAATCATTTGAGTGAAAGAGAGCAAGAAAAGATAGAGAAGGTGAAGGATGAAGAAATAGAAGAGGTCCAAGAAGATGAACCGGAGATGGAAAGAGAGGTGTTACTTCAAGAAGATGCGGCAAATGAAGACATTGAGGAGCCGGTGCAAATCTTGGAATACATGGAGAAGGGTGAGAGTGAGATGCCTTCACCGGAAGAAATGCTAAATGATCCGACCATTGTAAGTTTGTTGGAAGAGGAGAGATTGATATCAAGCAAGGAATGTGATGTAAGGTTTGAGGAGCCAATGGACGAAGAGCTAAAAAGTAAACTAGCTATTGTTGTCGCGGGAGTTGAGAAGGATCTTATCATTCACCCGGTTCACAAGTTGGATGAACGGATTGATAAGTTTCTTGTGGTGGTGATTCATTTGGATGATGGCTCGGAGATAAAATCAACAAAGGGAGCATCACCTTTGCCATTCATGATTCTTGAGATATTCACACCTATTTGGAAGGATGAGAGAGCCATTAGGAAAAACATGTTGAACAAGTTGCTCCCGAGAAAATGTCGAACAAGAGAGAAAGGTATCTTGAAAATTCACAAGATTTTTGACAATGGGTGATGTGGTAAGGTCATCTAGCTACCGACGTTAAGGAAGCGCTTGTTGGGAGGCAACCCAACCAATTTTATTACTTTTGTTTAATTTCTTTTAGTTGCTTTGATTTTGAATAAATGTCTAGTTTGTTTGTTTTTGTGTTTGTAGGAGGAACTACAAGATCGAGAGGAGTGACGATGCACTGTCCACCATTTTTGCAAACTTAGTCTCACTTGACTAAGTTTGGGGGGGATGTGCCGGTAGCCGGTGCCTCGGTTTATTCTTCTCCATCTCCTATCCTTTATCTTGCAATTAGTTTAGGTTGTTGGATATTGTCCCTTTATTGGATTTGATTCGATTTGGTTGTACCTATATTGATATTCTACCTTGGATGAATGTTTTGGATTATGTTCATCTTGATGATATGTATGAATATTTTCATGAGTTTGAGTTTGTTGAACATTGGTTTTGATGGTATGTTTGGTGGAGCTAGTGGAAAAATGGTTTATTTGTATAGATTTTTGGATAGTGGAATGACGGTGGAAAGAGGTTTTGGAAGTGAATGTGGTTTATGCTTGTTATCGTTTGATATTTGATGGTAGATGGAATTATTAATGAGTTGACATGATTTACTACTTTCTATTATGCATGGTTTGTGGTTTGGATTATTGGTTTGGTTTGAATGGTGGAACTATTGGATATGATCTTATCATTGTTGATATTTGGTTTTTGGATAGTTTGGTGGATATGAGAGCTTTATAGGTTTGTTTTATGCTCAAGTGTTTGGTGGTGTTTGTGTTGATCTAGTAGGTAGAAATAAGGTATTGGAGAGCGGCGTGATCGTGTCTACCGATGGGTAACGCTTTCTATCATTTCTCCTACCATTTAGTTTTGAATTTAATTGTTTATGGCATGTAGATTGTTATTAGAATGTTGTGTGCTTGTGTGTGTGTGATGAACCTAGATGAGGCTTGAGATTTAATCATGATTTACTTAGTGGAGTTTGATGTCTACCTCAACTTATGATAGGGCGAAATCTAGTTTTCAAAGCATGTTTTAAGTTTAACTTTTGAACTGCCGAGTTTTGTATATGGTTAATGCATAGGACTTGACAAAAAGCTGTGAGGTTTGAGCCATGATATTGTCATATCTTTATTGTTTGTGAGTGGCAAGATTGAGAGTACGAGATCTAGAACTTGAATCCGTTCTCTATCTATTGGCATGAGTGTGTAACTAGAAAATGATCTTAGGCCATCGATTCTTAGTCCTACCTTTCACACCGGGAGTATAAGGAGGTTGTTATCATTATTTTGCCTTTCATATCTTTGACCCCCGTGATTGAGCTTATTTGGTGAATCTTCTTTGATATAATTAGGACCATATTGGGGGGAAAGAGTGTATGAGGGTGAATACGGTGATGAGAGTTAGGTCGGGAATTGATTGAATGAATATTGATGGGAAATGTTGAGGCATGAAAGATATGAAATAAGGATTGTTGTTGATCTTAGAAAAAATGAGCACCTACAAAATTTTGGTGCAAGTGTTTGGGAAAAGAGGCACCGACAAAAAAAATGAAAGAATGATGGTGCATTTGAAAAGTGATGAAAAAAGAAAAGAAAAAAAAAAGAGAAAAGTGTTGTGAAACAAATAAGCCTCGGGGATTGTAGTGGTTCGAAAAGAAGAAGTTTGGGGGTTTGGGAAATTGAGAAGTTTAGTCACTTTGGCCCAAAACCACTCACCTTTTTGTTAGCCACGTTACAACCCGTGAAAAGACCTTTTTGATTCTAGAAACTAACTCATTGTAGTATAGTGGTGAGAATGGTTGCAAGCCTATGGAAATCAAGCTCAATATCTTGTGAAATGTGTGAAATCTCATCATCCCTAAACACGTGAGGGAGCGCTTTCGTTTCTTGTATCCATTTTTGATGAGTGGTTCATGTCCTTAGCATTAACCTTGTTACAAAGTTAGGTGATGATCTCGTTTTACTTGAACATGCTAAGATAACTTTGATGAGCTATGAGGTATTGCATGAGGTAGATTAATTACTCTACT
Organism: Plectranthus barbatus; assembly: GCA_026898455.1. Classification (NCBI taxonomy): domain Eukaryota; kingdom Viridiplantae; phylum Streptophyta; class Magnoliopsida; order Lamiales; family Lamiaceae; genus Plectranthus; species Plectranthus barbatus. The sequence continues at coordinate 93,813 of JAPKLW010000248.1, read as the reverse complement.
TTGTTTTGATTGAGGACAATCAAAGGTTCAAGTTTGGGGGATTATGATACGTGCGTAAAATGACCTATATTTTGATGTGTGTACATGCTTG
>JAPKLW010000248.1:0-88722 GCA_026898455.1 Plectranthus barbatus | reverse complement strand
TGTTTATGCCAAAAACCTATCCTACACAAGTCAAACACACAAAACGCAAAAACACAAACAAAATACGACAAAAACATATGATACGGGAGTAAAATAACCACAAACAAGCATGTTCACATATCAAAATATGGGTCATTGTACGCACGTATCATAACCCCCAAACTTAAACCTTTGATTGTCCTCAATCAAAACAAAGCAAAGTAATCAATTTACCTCATCAAACAACCTCATAGCTCATCATAGTCATCTTAGCATGCTCTTATAAAACGAGATTATCACCTAACTTTGTGACACTGTTAATGCCAACGACTCAAACCACTCATCAACATTGGATAAAGAAATGAAAGCACTCCCTCACGTGTTTAGTGTATGAAGAGTTCACTCATGCACAAGATATTGAGCACAATTTCCATAGGCTTGAAACAATTCTCACCACTATACTACAACGAGTTGGCTCCTAAAATCACAAAGGTCTTTGTTTTTGGTTACAACGTGGCTTACTAGAAGGTAGGTGGTTTTGGGCCAAAGTGACTAAACTTCACAATTTCCCAAAACCCCCAAACTTATTTTCTTCAATCCACTTCTAACCTCGAGGCTTTTCAATCACAATTCTCATATATTTTTCTTTATCTTTTCTTTTCTTTTCTTTCTTTCCTCATTCTCTTTTTTCTAGCACCCTCAATTTTTTCATGGGGCTATTCATTTTCTTCTCTCTTTTCCTTTTTTTTGTTTTCTTTTTCTTCTTTCATTCGAAGTACCAAAAATTTTGTTGATACCCATTTTTTCTAGGATTCACATCAATCCACACTCAAACATTTATTGCCTCAACAATCACAACTTCAAGATACCAAGCAACTCCCAACCCAACTCTCAACTCCGTATTCACCCTCATACACTCATTCCCCCAAAATATGTCCTAATAATTTGAAGAAAATTCACCATTAAGCTCAATCACGGAAATCAAGGGTATGAAGGGCAAAATTATAATAACACCACCTTATACTCCCGAAGTGAAAGGTAGAGCTAAGAATCGATGGTCTAAGATCATTTTTTAGTTACCAAACCCATACCAAATAGATAGAGAATATATTCAAGTTCTAGATCTTGTGCTCTCAACCTTACCACTCACAATCGAAATAGATATGACAATATCAAGGCTCAAATTTTTACGGCTTTTGTCAAGTCCTAGGCATTAACCTCGCACAAAACTCGGCAATTCAAAAGTTAAACTTGAACATGCATCGAAAACTAGATTCCGCCCTATCATTGGTCAAAGTAGACATCAAACTCCACTAAGTAAATCATGATTCAAACCTCAAGTCTAGTTCGGGTTCATCACACACACACAAGCACACAACAATCCTACAACAATCTACATTCCAAAACACAAATGTAACAAACTAAATGGTAGGAAAGACGATAGAAAACGTTACCCATCAGTAGGCACGATCTTCGCTCCCCATTCCTTATTTGCACCTACTACGAAACATACACCACCAAACAATTGAGCATAAACTAGCCGATAAAACTCTCATATCCACCAACTTCCACAAACCAATTATCAACAAAAATACAACAATATCCACCATTGCCACCATTCATTCCAAACCATAACATATCCACATGCCAAAACCAAATGGAAAGAATTAACCACATGAAAACTTGCCAAAATTATCCATCAATACATCATATAATATCATTCCACAATCATCATCCAAATTCAAATTTAAAGTAGATGTAAATCATAGTACAACCAAATCGAAATATCAAATTCTTGAAATTCAACTACACTAAACTAAATTAGAAAGCATCATAAGGATAAAGAGATAGGAGATGGAGAAGAATAAACCGAGGCACCGGCTACCGGCACATCCCCCCAAACTTAGTCAAGTGAGACTAAGTTTGCAAAAACGGTGGACGGTGCATCATCACTCTTCTCGATCTTGTTGTTCCTCCTACAAACATAAAACCAAACAAACTAGGCATTTATTCAAAATCAAAGCAACTAAAATCAATTAAACAAAAGAAAGAAAATTGGTTGGGTTGCCTCCCAACAAGCGCTTCCTTAACGTCGGTAGCTAGACGACCTTACCACATCACCCATTATCAAAAATCGTGTGGGTTTTTAATACACCTTTCTTCCTTAGTCGGCATTTACTTGGAAGCAACTTGTCCAAGGCGACCTTTCGTTCACCCCTTTCGTCTCTCCAAGGAGGGTTGCATGTCTTGACAAACTCGACTATAAAAGGTGGTGATTCCTTCTTTGATTTGATCACTAAGGCATCATCCAATTGAATCCGAAGTATATAAGTCTCTATTTGTCCCCCATTTGAATCAATCATCAACGTCTCATCATTTCCTTTCCCGATCAATCATATGATTCATCCACTTTGTCTCCTAGGATCACCTCCTCTTCCACCTTGTCTATCAATCTTGAAGGAAATGTAGGCGCCACATTGCCATATGGACTTTCCGACATAACTTCCTCATCATGACTCTCCACTTCATCATTTTGTACCAATGCCGGAACATCTTTCATCACCTCAAGGGAAGAGATCACAAGAACACCATTCTTCTCACTTTCAATTTGTATCCTCTCCTCCTTGGTGCTATCATCCTCTTTCTCTTCTTGAGGTAACTCTTTATCTTCTTCCTCAAAACTTTTGCCTTGCACAACTTCTATCACATCGCATTTTTCCTCTTTCTCATCCTCCACACTCCTCTTCATGGCATCCGGGAATGAAAAAGTGATCTTTCTCCCATCAAATTGAAAAGTTAATTGACCATTTTTCATGTCAAACAATGCCCCACCGGTAGACAAAAATGGCCGGCCCAAAATAAGAGGAACATCTCCATCATCTTCCATATCCAGTACCACAAAGTCAGCTGGAGATATAAAGTCTCGCACCTTTACTAAAACATCTTCCACAATTCCTTTTGGGTAAGACAAAGATCGTTCCGCCATTTGTAGTGTCATGGTGGTTGGCTTGATTTCCCCTATTTCCAATTTCTTGAACAAAGATAAAGGCATTAAGTTGATGCTTGCACCCGAATCACACAAAGCCCGAGTTACTTCACTTCCCCCAATTACACATGAAATAGTGAAACTACCCGGGTCTTGCCTTTTAAATGGCATCTTCCTTTGAATAACAGCACTACATTCTTCAAATAAATACACTGTCTCATATTCACCAATGCCATACTTACTCTTTTGAGTGAACATCTCTTTCAACATCTTAATGTATCCCGGCATTTCTTGTAAAACTTCAAGCAACGGAAGATTTATTTGAATTTTACTCATGTGCTCAAGAAATCGAGCAAACTTCTTGTTCCTCCTACTTTTCTCAAACCGTTGAGAATAAGGCATAAGAGGAATTGCATCTTTCTCCACAGATTTTTTTACCGATACATCTTGCTCTTGAACTCCCTTTTGTATAACTTCTTCCTCTTTCTTAAACGTAACCTTCTTCTTAGTACCTCCGTCAATCTTTTCTTCTTTGAGTTCTACTTGCAAAGGTTTCTCCTCTTGCTTTGTTTCACTTCTTTGCTTGGCAATGGTCGATTCTTGCTTTGGAGTGTCCTCAAATATCTCCTCATTCACCTCACGTTTTCTTGCCTTGACATCCTCACTTTTCCTATTTGAACTCCTTAACAACCTAAGTTGTTCTTGCATTAAATCCAATTGGCTTTCCACCCAACCATTTTCACTAGTCTCTTTTACGGTTTCCACCGTTTGGTAATCTCTTTCATTTTCCGGCCATTGGTATTCGTTTCCCCACATGTTCTCATACACACTTCGGATCGTCCTTTGTGGCCTTTGTCTCTCTATCATTTTGGCCTTCATTTCCTCCATTTGTCTTTGCAAATAATTCAATCTCTCCGTGTTACTTCCACGATGATTCTCCATTATACACCTACAAGAATCCAACAAAGGCAAGTCTCCAACAAAAACAAAAATCCAAAAGAAAACAAAATTAGAACAATTATCAAACAAATGTTAGTAACAATATTCACACAAACAAAAACACAAACACCTAGCCTACAAGCTTCACTTTTCCCCCAATATCTAGCAACCTACTAATGAAGTCCCCGACAACGGCGCCAAAACTTGATGAGGTAAAAGTTCAATCACAATTAACCCTCAACCACACAAGAATAAAATATCAATCCGAGTTCTTCTCGATTCACCTCCTAGAATACCGAGCTACTCAAGTGAAGTCTTATAGCTAAGCAAGATTTCATCGTTGAGTAATTTCTAATCGTCTAAACATGCAATTCAAATCTATGCTAACAATATAGGAAATACACGAATTTAAACAACACATTAAATCAAACAATCCTTCTCAATATGGTAAACCAAGACAATCAGAATACTCAAGCTAGGAAGATAGGATGTTGAATTAAGTAGAGATACAATCAAATTTGGCTAATCATCGTTGCAAACATTATTTAATTCATAGGAGATTGAGCAATCGACCCTACACTCGATAGCCCCTTGTCACGGCGAGCTACCGGTTGATGATCTAGAACTAGCAAACAGTCACGTTATTTAGCCCTAAACCACTCCAAATGGTTCGTCAATTATCGCCCTACGACCTAGCACCGCACAGGGATTGGAACTAAAATCGTATGAATTAACACTAATCACGACGATTCCGCCCGCGTGTTGGCTGCAGCGTTCACGTCAACTACCTCCTAAGTTGGCTATTACCTACACCTAAGAGGTAAGGAACAAGCTCTAGTGAAATCCAAACTCTCAAAGGAAAGTAAACAAACAATTTTCATGCCAAATTCTCATGCATCCTTCCTCAATTCAACATCCAAAACGGTTTAGAACTTCATACCTTTCAATTGTGCAAATACAATTTGGAATATAATGAACTTCATTACAATTTGAAAGTAGAAATAAGATTCTTCCCCAATTTGGATTGGTTGACTTGATCCACCGCCTTCAATCTTCAATCTCGTACAAGTATTGATGAATTTAGCTCCTAGATGCTCTAGGACTAAGATGAATTTGAAATGGAAAAATATAATCTAGGGAGAAATCTACTATCGTATGTGAAAAGTGACAAAAAGCTCCTCAAATAACCGCTCATTCCCCTTTTATATGCAAGCAATCAGGCCCTCGGATCGCCCGGTCAAAGTTTGGCTCGCCCGGGCCATCAAAAATTGCCAGAAACCGCCAAAAAACTGACTTGGCTCGGCCGATCGACATATGGCTCGACCGAGCCAAGTCCCAGCCCGGCCATGCTCGACCGATCCTGCACAGGCTCGACAGGTCGAGCTCTCTGAACGCCCGCTCGACCAATCCTGCACATGCTCGACCGGTCGAGCTCTCTGAACGCCCGCTCGACCGATCCTGCACACGCTCGACCGGTCGGAGCCTCCAAACTCCAAAACCTTGCGATTTTCCTCCAAAACTCCACCAAATATGCTTGTTTATGCCAAAAACCTATCCTACACAAGTCAAACACACAAAACGCGAAAACACAAACAAAATACGACAAAAACATATGATACGGGAGTAAAATAACCACAAACAAGCTTGTTCACATATCAAAATACGGGTCATTATACGCACGTATCAATGCGATGCTGTGTACCAGGCCAGATATCTGTTATGCCGTTGGCATGGTAGCAAGATATCAGTCTAACCCTGGACAGGCGCACTGGACTGCTGTAAAGCACATCCTCAAGTATTTGAAAAGAACTAGGAATTTCTGCCTAGTTTATCAAAGTGAGGATTTTTGCCCTGTGGGTTATACAGACTCGGATTTGCAAGGGGACCAGGATGAGAAGAAATCGACCTCAGGATATGTGTTTACCCTGGGAGGTGGAGCTGTATCTTGGAGGAGCTCAAAGCAGAAATGCATTGCTGACTCCACCATGGAGGCGGAATATGTCGCCACCTCCAACGCCTTGAAAGAGGGGGTGTGGCTCCGGAACTACCTTTTAGAGTTGGGCGTGATCCCGAGTTTGTCGAGGAGCATCACAATTTATTGTGATAACTCTGGTGCAGTGGCTAACTCAAATGAACCGCGGTCTCACAGGGCAAGCAAACACATAGAGAGAAAGTACCATATCATACGAGGAATCGTATCGAGGGGCGAATTGCTGATTAAGAAGATTGACACTGCTGACAATCTTGCTGATCCATTTACAAAGAGCTTGCCGCAGAAATTTTACGAAAGACATATTCGTGAGCTGGGTCTGAGGTGGATGCCGTCCACTGACAGTGGTTAAAGTGATAGCAGACTAGATAGACGGACTATATACTCTGTAATAACTTAGTTATGCTTTGAGTATAAGTGGGAGATTGATGGGTTTTGTATACTGAAAGCATTTATTACAATGAGTATACAACGGCGTGTTGTAGATCGCAGAAGACAGTATGATCACTTGACCTAGTGAGACATAAACCTGATCACAGCCGAGACAGCGTATGAGGATACGTCTATCCGGATGGCTGCGGCATTGTCGGAATAAGTAGTCTGTCTTGGTTACTTGACATGCTGGTACGCAGAGGTGGCGTATTGATGGACCGCAGTGAGAAGTATTCGTCTATCTGACATCAGCGAATACAAGATCTCGTTATATTGATTGAGTCCAAACCCTAACGAAGGTTCAGGGGTTTGCACGGGTTGACTGTTGTTTTGACTTGCCATGGTGGAGAGCCTAAGTAACGTGCTCGTATATCCGCATCATGGGTAACAGCAGTTCGTGTAGTACCGCCTGAGACTGAGTTTAGGTAACCATATTCGAGTAATAGGATGGGGACATTCCCTGAGGAGCTCAATAACATTCATCGTGCCAATGTCCTGCAGGCTGATTAAGTTCAGGCACGAGTGATAAGGTTTGAGAGGTACTACTCCGGAATTATAAGATATTAATTAATTGTAGTTAGAGCTTGTCAGAGGCTCCGATTAATTAATGGATGTTCGGTAACCTTAAATATGGGGATTCTCAATTAATGCAGCCCGTTCTCATAATGTGGTAATAAAGGGGCAGGTCAGTATTAATTCTGTGGCGAAAAAGAATTAATATTAATTAATTAATTGTGTCCTGGGTTGTGGACATGGGAATTAATTAATTTATAGGCCCACTTTATTATTTGCATTAGGTCCCAGGTCTGGCCCAATAAGTGTGCTGAATTGAGCCCAGGAGCCCACTAGGGTTTTATAACCCTAGGTCTATAAATAGACCTCTCACTCTCTGAAACCCTAGCCACTTCATAACACAATTTGAAAAACCCTAGATCTAAGAGAGTGAGAGAGAGGCGCCGACTTCAGAGGGAGAGAGTAGGAGAATTTTGATTCTGGTCCTGCTCAAGCCACAGATCTATGGAGTCCACACCAGTAGTAGATTTGATCAGCACCTGGATACAGATCTGAAGATCTAATCTGGAGAACAAATTTGTTTCTTTCTTCTCTTTTGTTTTCGATTTTAATCTAGAAATTAGATCTCAAATTTCTGTTTCCGCAGATTAAATCGGATTGTGTGGTTGATTTCAAATTGGAAATTTAAACGCAAAAGATCGTTTCAGACACGACGGAATAATGGTAATTCCTCAATCCACGAAATGTATTAAATTCATAGGAGCATGCTAGGTTTTTGTGAATTTTAATTAAGAGCAATATCCATAAATCGATCCGGTTCAGTTTGGTTTTGGAGATTCGGTTCGTGGTAAAACCCTAAAGCGCGTGCATGTGGACGAGGGCTGCGCGGCCCGATGCCGGCCAGGTCTGGGTGCGGCGGCTTTGGGCGATGTCGACGGCGCGTCTTCCCCCTCAGTCGACGTCGGCTGGCGGAGCAGGTGGTGGCGGCGGTGGCTCGAGTGACCGGTGATGTGGGCTGGGGCAGCGACATACTGGGCGCGCGAGCCGGGTGCAGAAAAACCGTAGGGTTTTTTCGTGGTTCATGCGAGCTTCCGATTCTATTCTTGTGCGATTCCGGTGAGTCACGAAGGCCGACGGTGGAGAAGAAAAGTAAACGGTGGTTCGTGCGATGGTCGGGGCAAGTCGGGGCAGCGACATGCGAAACGGGCCATGGCCGGAGGAGGCGGCATCGTGGGCTGCAACCATGCACGTTCATGCATGGCTGTTGCGCATGCCGGGAGCCCTCACGGCTGCGGCGAGTCGCTGGCGGTGGTAGTTCGCCGGTGGTGGCTCGTCGGGCTAAGTTCTCGTGGGCTATTGGGCTTGCAATGTGTGCCTAGGCCCGCGATTTGGTTAACTGGCCCAGTCGTCCAATTTTCTAATAAATCAAATCTTAGAGGCCCAGATTCAGATCTCAGTCTAAGTAGTGGGAGCCCAGTCGAAGATCTGTATTATTAATTTCAACTTGTAATAGTTAGAATTAATTTTATTTCGTATCATGGGGCCACGAGGACATTTTATTTGCTTTATTATCTGTCTTCGCATGATATACGTGTTTATTTAATTGCGCAGCATATAAGCATGTTGTAGATAATAGGAGCACGTTTACTACTTTTATTTACAGCTTTAAAGCAAGCTATGTGATTTATTTTGTGTAATTAATTATAACTATAATTCGGGGTTCATGCCATGCATGATAGAATTTTAGCAATGTTATAATTATGGCTACATAAAATAATATGTGCAATTGAACCTTATGAACTAAAAATTACTAAGCTCATAATTTAGTAAGACCTCCACAAAGCGATCCTTTTTTGGAAGTGGGTAATTTATTAGGTAAACGTCTACATGTGTAGCTTACTTAATTTATTATTCATAAGTTCTAATAGATAGGATTTCTTAAAACAAACATTTATTTCACGTGAGAAGTGGGAGTTCATGCGTAAACGTCTACATGTGTAGCTAACGTATTGAATTTTCATAAGTTCTCTAGGGACTAAATTAAATGAGACAGCCTTATTATAGGGATCAGATGTGTTCTAATAGATCCTTATATGGGAGGGTTGGCTTTGGTGGTAAGCTAGCTTAGATGTTTTCCAGAGTATAACTCATTTGTGATGTCCCTGCTCAGTAGGAGAATATGGTCTTAAGTTAGTCTCCAATTATTAATTCCATTTGTCTAAGGAACCCGGGCATGGATTGGAATTAGAGGACTGGAATTGAAAGATGCAGTCTCGTTAAGTGTTTTGTTGTAATCGTCCACATGTGTGGCTTGCAATAGTAATACTTAGGCAAATTGGAGGAAACATTAATATTGCTTTATCATAAGGTTTCAATATTTAATTGTTTCAATAGTTTGCGACTATGTTTTAATTTTTGTTTTAATTTATTGTTTTCAGACTTGTCTGTACCGAATGTAATCAATATCTTAATAACAAACCCTTTAACTGGTCCAAATTTTCCTGAGTGGAAGTTATGCTTCATGGAAATACTCTGCACTGCAAAACATGCCCATATACTTTACATGGACCCTCTAACTCCCAAGTATTGGAACTGTACTGGATATGAGCGAGTGTTCTACAACAGATGGGTAGCTTCTGATGAGTTTACCCGCAGACTCATCATGAAGAGTTTGTCTAGAGAATTAAAGCTCAAGTACAAGAAGTTCGGAACTGTTGTTGAGATATGGAGGGACCTTGTGAAGGTTTATGGGAAGGTGAGACGAACTGTCAGTTATAATCTTGTAGAGGACCTGCTCTGCAAGAGGATGACTGATGGGAGTTCGTTGCTTCTGCACTTTATCAGTATGATGAGAATTATGAGAAAGTACAGAAAGAGAGGTGGACAAGTCAGTAAGCGGGCAAAAATAAACATTGTCCTGCACTCTCTCTCTGATTATTATGATGATTTCATCAAGTCCCTCGGTACCAGGCGCAAGTTTACTCTTCCTGAGTTACTCTTAGCCCTGATGCGTGAGGAATCTGATCTTAGAGCATTGGAATTTGCTCCAACTTTGTCAGCTTTTTACAAGACAGTTGCTGAAGCAAAGGAAATGCTTAAAAGGTTAGATGAAGCTGATTTAGCAGAAGATGTCATCAGGCCATGCAAACGCAAGCGAAGTGAAGTAGATTGTCTAGTGCTTGGCATGGGTAGACAAGGTACGTCATGTGCATTTATAACGGAAACATCTTTAGCATCGGTTTCTTCCCATTCTTGGGTAGTGGATACTGGAGCTACTGACCATGTTTGTTATACTTTGCAGGGGTTCAGGCCGAGAAGGCAGCTGAAGCATGACGAGATTACCATCTCAATGGGTAGCGTAGAGCGAGTCTCAGCAGTAGCCATTGGAGATTTTATTTTATGCTTTGAAAACAATGTTTTGATTTTGAGAGATGTTTTATATGTGCCGGTTTTTCGGCGGAACTTAATTTCAGTTTCCAAATTATTTTGTGATGGATATTCAGTTATTTTTGATAGTGGAGTTTCTATCATTGGTAATAACGGTGTTATCTTTCATGGCAAACTGATTGACTCTCTCTATATCATTGATTGTATGCATAAATCTTCCATGAATGTTGCAAACTCATCCAATAATAATAATCATTTAAAGAGAAAGTTTTCTTCCGATGAGGATCAAACATATCTCTGGCACTTGAGACTAGGTCACATCAATCTAAAGAGGATTAAAAGATTAGCATGCGATGGGCTCTTGGATTCTTTTCAAGTGGTACCGCATCAAATCTGTGAGTCCCGTATAGAGGGAAAGATGACGACCAGGCCTTTTAAGGCAAGTCAGTCTCGAGCAGAGAATGTGTTGGAATTGATCCACTCTGACTTATGTGGACCAATGTTCAGGCAAGCTCGTGGAGGTTATGAGTACTTCACCATATTCATTGACGATTACTCAAGATTCGAATATGTCTATTTGCTTCGCCATAAGTCTGAATGCTTTGAGAAAATCAAAGAGTTTAGGACTGAGGTAGAAAAGAAGCTAGGTAAGACTATCAAGACACTACGATCAGATCGTGGTGGTGAATACCTTAGTAACAAGTTCTTGCAATACTTGTCAGATAACGGGATTACATCCCAGTGGACTGCACCAGGAACCCCTCAACAAAATGGTGTAGTGGAAAGAAGAAATAGAACTCTCTTGGAAATGGTCAGGTCGATTATGAGTTATGCCAGCTTGCCGATTTCGTTTTGGGGATATGCCTTGGAGACAACGGCCTATTTCCTTAACCTGATACCTACTAAATCATTTACTAAAACACCTCTGGAACTCTGGTATGGGCGAAAGCCAAGTTTAAACAGAGTGAGGGTTTGGGGTTGTCCAGCATATGTGCTGACAAAGGAACCTGATAAGTTAGAAAGTAGGTGTAAGCTGATGCTGTTTGTAGGATATCCCAGGCAAACGAAAGGTGGTTATTTCTATTGTCCTGAGAATCAGAAAGTCGTTGTCTGTACCAACGTGAGATTCTTGGAGGATGAATATGTAAGAAACCACAGATCCAAGAGTGAAATTGTCCTCCACGAGCTTGAGGACAAGGAAGCAATTCCATCAGGAAAGCCCAGTGTAATGGTATATCCACCTACAACAGGTGAGGCTATACCAACACTGCCACTAATGCAAGGTATGAGACCAAGGCGTACTGTGCCAACTACTGACACGGTTCAGATGCCTCGTCGTAGTGGGAGGGTTATCCACCAACCCGAAAGGTACATGTTTGTGGGAGAGTCTTCTGACTTGATCCCAGAAAACGGACTGGATGATACCGATCCCTGGACATATGACAAGACGGTATCTGATAAAGATGCAGGCAAATGGCTGATCGCCATGGATTCCGAAATAGAATCCATTACGGCTATGGATGTATACCAGAAAACTGATTTGCCAGATGGCTGTAGAGCCATAGGGTGCAAATGGGTATACAAAAGAAAGAAAGGAGTGAATGGTGAAATTACAACTTTCAAAGCAAAGCTGGTGGCGAAGGGTTATAGTCAGAAAGAAGGTGTAGACTTTGACGAGACCTTCTCACCGGTAGCCATGCTTAAGTCCATTCGTATACTCCTTGCCAAAGCAGCACATAAATTCCTAGAAATCTGGCAGATGGATGTCAAAACCGTGTTTCTAAACGGGTACCTTGAAGAAGGTAGGGACATCTATATGCAATAGCCAGAAGGTTATGTGCAGAAGGGCGAAGAAAATTTGGTCTGGAAGCTAAGGAAGTCGCTGTATGGACTTAAACAAGCTTCACGGTCATGGAATCCACGTTTTTATGAATTGATTAAATCCTATGGATTTTCACAATGCTCAAACGAGAGTTTCGTGTACCGTCTATGTGTCAGCGGAAGCGTGGTGTTCCTTGCACTTTATGTAGATGATATTCTCCTATTTGGCGACAATGTGGAAGTATTGTGGGGCATAAAGGGGTGGTTATCCAAGTAGTTTCATATGAAGGACCTTGGGGAGGCAGGAATCATCCTAGGGGTAAAAGTATTGCGGGAGCGCAATAAGAGGATGCTGACCTTGTCTCAAGGATCATATGTGGATACTGTGATTGCCCGTTTTAGCATGCAAACTGCCAAGAAAGGTCTGCTACCCTTCAGACATGGCATATATATTTCCAAGGATCAGTGTCCGGTGACACAAAGGGAGAAAGATAAAATGAGGAACGTGTCGTATGCATCGGCCGTGGGGAGCCTCATGTATGCAATGCTATGTACGAGGCTAGATATCTGCTTTGCTGTAGGCATGGTAGCGAGATACCAGTCTAACCCTGGACAGGTGCATTGGACCGCGGTAAAGCACATACTCAAATACCTGAAAAGGACTAGAGACTATTGTCTCGTCTATCAGTGTGAGGAGTTGTGCCCTGTGGGTTATACTGATTCGGATTTCTAGGCAGACTGAGACAAAAAGAAGTCCACCTCTGGCTATGTGTTTACATTGGGAGGTGGGGCCATATCATGGAGGAGTGCAAAGCAGAAACGCATTGCGGACTCCACCATGGAAGCAGAATATGTGGCAGCTTCTGAAGCTTCGAAAGAAGCAGTATGGTTTCGAAACTTCCTTCTGGAGTTAGACGTGATTCCTAAGCTGCCCAAGACAATCACGATATATTGTGATAATTCGGGAGCTGTAGCTAATTCAAAGGAACCACGAACTCACAGAGCAACAAAACACATTGAAAAGAAGTACCATATTATATGAGAAATCGTAGCAAGAGGTGATGTGCTAGTAGAGAAGATTGATACAAGAAATAATCTAGCGGATCCATTCACAAAGGCTCTGCCTCAGAAGGTCTACGAGATGCATGTACGTAACCTTGGGCTGAGGGCAAAGCTATCCACGCAGAATGTTGATGTAATAGCTAGATTAGTTTAGACGCGTTATACACTAGAAAGCACCTGTATAATGCTTTGAGTATAAGTGGGAGATTGATGAATTTATATACTGAAAGCATTATGATTGGTATATTATGTAAAAGGTCGATTGGTTAATATACTGGGAATCATAAATATTGTATGTTCATCTCCTGTCTGAATTAACAAACATGTGTCGCAAACGTAATTATCCTCTTATCTCGTCGATAGGGAGATCATACGGTGTGTACATGATCACGGAAGATCGTATGGATCATTTGACCTAGCGAGATATAAATAGTTATCACAGCTGAGACAGTTCCAGGATAAAACTATCGGTGTAGGCTGCAACATAAGCAGTAATAAGCATCTTATCTTGGATGGCTTGGTATGCTGGTGTGGGGCACACATTGATAAGGACCTAAGTCGAGATCGATTATTTTATCTGACATTAAAAGAATCTAGATCTCTATGGCTTGACGAGATCCTAAGCCTACATGAAGGTACATAAGTATATGCAGATTGTGTATTACTTTGAGTTGGAGTGAAAGGCTCTAGTTGAGCTTGTATATCTGTATCTTGGGTAAGAGCAGTTTGTGTATGACTGTCTGGTATTGGAACTAGGTAACCACATCCAGTATAGGATGGTGACATTCCCTGAACAGCTCAATAGGTTCGTTAAGCTAAGTCCTACAGGCTGATTAAGTTCAAGCATAAGTGAAAAGGTTTGAGTGGATTGATTTAGGAATATAAGATGTTAATTAATTAAATAGCTTGTCAGAGCTTAAATTAATTAACGAATATCTGTAACCTTAAATGTGGGGATATACCGAGCCCATGCAACCCGTACCTCAAAACGTGGTAGCAAATAGGTAGGATAGTATTGATTCTCTGGTGGAATGAATCAATATTAATTAATTAATTATATTCTGGGTTGAAAAGGGAATTAATTAATTGATAGGCCTTATTTGCTATTTGCATTCTGGTCCCTGGTCTGGCCCATGAAACTTAAGCCCAATAGAATTTCAGTATTTTCCTATAAATAGGCCTCAGTTCCTTAGATCTCAACACACCACAAGATCATAAGCTGAACACATCAAACCACGTTTTGGGAGCTGTGGTGATCGACTAAGATCTAAGAACGAGGAGGAAATTCAGCTTCTCAACCGGACAAGGAATCAGAAGGGAATCTTCACCAGATATTCAGATTGAGTTGGGATACAAATCAGAAGATCAGATCAGGAGGATTTTTCTTCTTCTCTCTCTCATTGTTTTCAAAAATATCATTATTATTTTCATAGATTAATTTCCTCAACCTGTTAGGAAATTTAATCTTTGTGCTTGGGAAAAGATCTAGAGGAATCTCCGCGCACTCGTTCTTCAGAGTTCATCAATCTAGGTATTCCGCATAAACCTTCTTATGCATAATAATATAGGAGCATGCTAGGATCATTCATAGGCATAGCAATTTAGTTTGATATTCCAATTTGTTGGTCCTTAAAGATCAGAGTCGTCGTGCTTAGACAGAAACACAAAATGCAGCGGAATAAATAATCGTCACTTACACTTTATGTTTTTCCTTTCAAAGTTAGTTAAGCTCTGAGATAGATTAGGTTTCTTCACAGTTATACACTAACAATATGATTGCTAGGTTTTAAATTGTGTGAGCAATGAAACAGTAAAAGGACACATTGTTTATAGTGGTTCGATCCAAAGAGATCTATGTCCACTCCTTAGCCGATACGCTAAGAATTCACTAAGTAAGTATGCAAATTACAAGGATTCGCCTTTTACAGTTAAGTAGGCAGGGAGCTTTCGGCCTGGCTACTTGACAGCTATCCTCTGATAACCTGAATTCCTCAGATGCTGGTTCGTCTGAGTCAAGGGCACACCTTCAAAACTCCTACCTTGCCTGATTTGGAAGTTTTATAGTCACTTCCTGACTTCTCTTGAATACGGCTAAGTGCCCGTCTTAGTCAAGACCTTTTCAGGTGTTCGACTGTTAGATTCTTTCTGAAAAGAAAGGAATCCCAATGATTGAGGATTCTTGAATGCAATCAAGAATCTCTTCAATGGAGTGTCAGTAAATCATTGAACGACACTTCTGGTTGTTGAGAGCTTTTAATATTCTTTCTCACAGCTCTCAACTGACTACTTTTTACTTTGTTCACTTCGTCAAAGGAATCTCTTGCTTGAGTGTTCGTGAGTGTCTGAAGTGATAAAAGCAGTAGTCATTCTCACTTTTGGACCTGCCTTTTATAGATGGAGATTCAAATCTTGAATCTCCATATCCGTTAGACACAATGGCTCCTTTGTCCGAGAGTGATATGACTTGTTCAGTCCCTTTTTGCGTTGCATTGTACTTTTCGAACTACTTTGGGAAGGCTCCGTCCCTTTTTGTGTACTTTCTGTCAGAATAGCAGTGTGTCTCCAACCTTTGACTTTCTTGTTCTGCTAATGCTCCTTAGCAATCTGCTATCGAATGTTTGTTACGCTAAAGGTTCCCGCGAGGATTATTTGACATCCGTTCTGCTAGCATTTTCCTGGGTTTGCTGACCGTTAGCAAATGCTAAAGCCTTAGCATTCTGCTACCGCATGGCTTCTAGCAAACGTCGACTTCCGATTTCTGCTGCTAGATCTTCTTGCAGACTAAACTATTACAACTCAATAGATGACCTATACAGGACATTACATGATATGCTAGACTATCTAGAATTCAGCAAATGATCGACCAACTGCTAAGGTTTGATTCAACAAAACCTTTTACAAACGACTCCTAAGGGAGATTTTCTGAATAATTTCCCCACAATTTCCCCCTTTTTGGTGTGATCAAAGTTTACTATCATTTGCTGAAGCTAAGAGGAAGAATGTCTGTGTTTACAAAATACTAAACTATTCTAGCAATCTAACACAGAGTTTATCCACCTTAGTTCAAGCAAAGCAAAAAAATGAAATTCCCCCTCAACAAGTGCTGGGAAATATTTCTCGTTTAAACGCATATGTAAATGCTGCAAAGGTAATATGCTAGGAATCCTAGCACCCAAATAAAATTAGCAGACATATTACTTTTTCAATTTCAATCCAATTGTTTTCAGATGTGTTGAATACACAGATAGTGTATTTCAACTAAGACACACAGTGAAAATAAGAGATTGACAATGAGAGGTTGTCTCAGTCTGATCAATTTTCATTCATGTGATATATCAGTAACAAGTACAATGAAAAGTGATTAGACGGAGACAAAGTAAGAAAAAAAAAAGTATACCAGAAAGTAAGGAAATGATCATGAGTCTGAAGCAGGCTTCTTCATATTATCAAATTCATCGAATTTTCTTGAGGCTAGCTCCACGAATTTGTCTAGAAGCTCCTTAGCAGATGCACGTTCAGCAGCTTCTGTTTCAAGATCCTTGGCCAAACTCTCGTTCTCTTCTTCGAGCATCTTGATTTTCACTTCTGTTTCCTTATGTTTGAGCTCAGCTTCTTTCCGTTTGAATTCTTCAAGAATTCTCCTCTGTTCTTCTTTTGCAGCGGCTCTTGCTTCCTTCACTTTCTTCCTCTCAATAGCCTCAGCAGCCCTTCTTGCTTCCCACTCTTTGATTGCATCCAAAAGTCTGGAGGAAAAAGAATTCACCTTGTTGTCCACTTGCTGCTTATGTTCTGCTACGTCTGTCTTTATTTCTTGCACAAAGTCCTTGACAGAGGAAACGTCGGACTCGACTGTGTTCACTCTGGTTGTTACGGTATCAACGTTGGATTTGACTACTGCAATTTCCCTCCTTATGTTCGTGGCTTCAATCACCATTCTCTCAGATATAGTAGACACAGCACTTTGAACGACCATTTGAACAACTAAGTCTAGATATGTTGGAAGATGGAGCGTGCTAATCAGAGTAGCAAAGAAGGATGAAGTAGTAGGAATAATGACTGCTTGACTCCTAGCAGTGGAAATGGAAATTTCCTCCATGACTACTTCTGTCCTCTCTATGTCAGTAGTTTCTCTTCGATCAGTGGTGGCTAGCAGATATACTGCCTCCTCGATCCCTTTTAGAAACTCTGCTTCAGCAGCAGCATTCTCAGCTTCCTCAAGTGTCCTTGCTTCTGCTATAGAGAATGGTAACATGTAGGCTTGCAATTCCTCCACTCTGTCCTGATAGGCGACGATCTCGAACCTTTGAGCATTGCTCTCTTTTGCTGCTCGAATCGCAGCCAATCGGGCTTGATGCAATGATTCTTCAAACTTTGAGAGTTTTGCTTGGCATTTCTTGTATTTAGCAGCAGCTTCGGCTTGACATCTTGAGAGTTGTATGTGTCCATCAGATAATCCGTCGGGAGCAAATGTTGATATTGGCAATGAACGAGGAGAGGACGTTCTCCGATGAGCCTCAATTAACTGAAGTCTTTCGCTGACAGCCTTATCAGAGTATTGCTTTGTGCAAGGAGATTGATCCATCCATTTGTTTGCCCACAATTCTTCATGCCTCCAGAATTTCAACCCTTTCCAAGCCATCATTATCTCTCTTTCCTTCATACCAAGTTCATGAGAGATGTAGTCATACTTCTTCCACCGTCTGAACTCTTCTCCCAATATCTTCCCTTCAGGACTATCTTCTTCCAATACTCCAGCGAATACACCTTTTATATCCTCCTCAACCATCAAGGACACGAATTTATCAATTTCTTGACCCAGCAAATCAAATTCAAAATTTGCTTTACTTCTCATGAATGATAATCAAAGTGGATCCACGCCTTCTGAGGAGATTATCATTAGAGATTTTGCATCATATATGTCTGTGGATTTATCAGGATGAGCTTCTGTGTGAGGACCTTCATCAGCAACTATCTCCTCACTTCTAGTAGATGATTCCTCAAAAGTGATTGGTGGAGATTGGATTTCTTGCACAACAATTGCTTGCTCAGCTAAGTGTTCAATCTGCTCAGCAGATTTATCCCTGGCATGACTTCCTTCCTGGTCATCCAAATTTCTTTCAGTTCCAGAAGGGCCTGCCTCTGGATTCCCTGGTAATCTCCTAGGTAAGTCTTGAAAAGAAGGTTCCTCACCTGAGCTACTGTCTAAGTCCACAATCGACTTCACTTCATTGAATCTGCCTTCGTGAATTGCCTTGTCAAGCTCTTCATCTGACATAGCATCTTGTGAAGATATGATAGCTCCTTCACTGCTGACTAGGGGAATGAGAACAGAGATCCTTCCGTCTTTGATGCCTTTCCCTTTCTTGACAGCTTGTTCTTCCATTAGTGCCTGTTGAGCGGCTCTCTTCTGAGCCTTAAACTCTTCAGCGGCTGACTTTATACGTTCGAATTCCCTGTCTCTTCCTTCAAACGTCATTTCAGCAATGAATTTTCGATATTCTCTCTTCTCAATCTCTCTCCTTTGAGCAGCTCGCATCCTCTTAGTTGTTCTTACTCCTTGAACACGCTCGTCGAAGCTTCTGGATGACAAAGGAACGTAGTCTGGATCAATTTCAGCAGTGTCCTTTGCTGTGTCTTCAGCAGACACCTTCTCTGCTGCAATATCATCAACACTCTTTGCAGTGGCTTCAGCAGCCTTCTTCTCTGCTTCTGCCTTCTCTAATTCTTCCTTCTCAGAAAGTAGCTCCAACCTTCTCCTGGTCTTCTTCTTTTCTTTCTTTGCAGGAGAGGAGATTCTAGTTCTCTTCTTGGTTGGAATTTCTATCGCCATAGCTCCAAGAACGAACGAAGGTTGTTCGGCTTCCTTCGCAGTCATTATCTCATTGATTTGATCAGCTGGTAAATTCCCCAATTTTTCAATCTCCTCGAGATTTTTGAAGCAGTGCTCTGTCTCAGCGTTTGTCTGCAATAGAGCAATCTCTTCAGCAGACTTGAGAATAGCAGGCTGTAAGATTTGAAGTGCTGTAGTGGCTGCATCAGGCTCTTCAGGAGATGTGGGTTTGTCTTTGTCCATATTAGACTTCCCTGTCAACTTCCGAGGGTTTCGGCTATTCACAGGCTTAGCCTCCTTCCTTGTTGCTGGGATGTAATCTGTAGGAAGTAGACTTTCACCACAATCAACTCTCGTATTGGTGAACAACATCTCTAAGTATTTACTGATTTTCAGCCCAAAATTCACGTTCGAAGAGAACATTCCGTCTACTGCAATGTGATCATTCTTCCGAGCATGTTCAGCCCATCGCTCAAAAAAGAATTCCGCCCAATTACCCTTAATGTTATCGTTCAACGCCATCATAATAGAGTACTTCTTGGCTGAGAGTTCGGAGTAGGAACCAGCATCACATTGAAGCATTTTGATTACTATCTCCGTAAGGAGCTTGTACTCATCAGACAGAGTGTAAATCGGGGTAGCAACCTTGAAAGTAATCAACTGTCCTCTCTTGTCCCTTAATTCTCCATGTTTCGTCCAGAGATTCCAATGTCTCTCAATTTCAGCAAGATCATTAATCTTGTATTGAGATATCTTGGCCCCATAATTTCGAAGCCCAAACATTCTTGAAAGTAAATCCGCGCTAACTTCCACAATGTTACCATATATGCTAGTTTTGAAGGATTTATTATCTTCTCGTATAACTGCCCTAGCATAGAATTCTGAAACCATATGAGGGTGAAAGCGAGCAGGTTCAGCGGAGAGATATTTTACCAATGATTCAGAGTGGAGTAGGTCTAGAATCCATTTTGGAAAGACTTTGGTGGCGAGAGGCATATATAGAATCCTATCTTTCATGATTTGCGCCAGACGCCTTTGCTCCCTTGTATGGCCTGATAACTCCTTTTTTCGGGCCAAGAAAACAAGTTTGCTATAGGGGATGGATTCGTCGATATCCTCTTTCTTCACTATGCCAGTGAAACCAGGTGCATGTCGGACATGCAGCGGAGAACCGACAATCGGTGGGTAAATGAAGGTGGGTGGTTGCAGTGGAGACGATGGAATGAAATCTTCTGGATTCAAGGCTTGGGGTGATTCAAGATGGTTGGGTTCTGTGTTTAGTGTTTTTGGAGAGTTGGGATTTGAAGCCATTGTTGAGAATTCAGAGATTGGGTGAGGTTCGGGTTTTAGGAATTTGAGAGAACAATGATGAAGGGTTTTAGGGATTTGAATTTGAATCTGAGTAGGATGTGGTTTTGAGGAAGTTAGTGTATAAAGATAAATCTGACGGATATAATAGAATTTCCTCAAATTGATCAATGGCTGGGCGTATTTGATGTATCGTGCGAAAATCAACATTCCACTATCTTGTCTTTGATGACGTGTCTCTTCTCCATTTGTCCCTTTTGACTGTACGCATTAAATGCTTCTTTCTTGGCAAGTCAGCGAGTCAGCTTAATTCACGACCTTTTTGACTATAATTAGCAGTCAATATATAGCATCAAAACCGTACTACCGTGCCATCTTTTGTATTGAACGAAGAATATGGCAATACTGGCCGTTGATGATTCAGCAGAGGTGGACTGAGCAGCTTTCATATTTGGAGGTATACTCAGCATTGAGATGAAATATTCTACACAAGGAATAGATATGCTCAACAACTCTAAAATTTTTCTAAGTGGATAAAATCGAGAATCCAATGGTTGGGATTCACTCTGCTAGTTATGATACGAATCAATGGTTCCAAATACTCGCGTCCTGTCGCGTCTCTTCACCTTCTCCGAGAAGCATTTGAGTATTCTGATGTGGCAGTCTCTAATGTGATTTACCTTTAGGCATATTAATTTCCTTTCAAATCACACAGATTTTAAACACCAATTTGGCCAAAAATTCTCCTCCTTCAAATATGACATGGAAAATGAAACGATGACTCAGCATACACGGATAAAGAAGTATTGATGTCATGGTAGCATATACCAAGATTTAGGAGATCGAATTGTCATAAAATCTCCTCGAGCCATACGTTGATCTGACCTCCAACCGTCACTGCTGAAGCGATTTGACTCTCCATGCAATCGTAATGCTTCATTCTCTGGTGACGATTCGATCTTCACGGCATAGTCATAAATTGTGATAACATTTTCCTTCTATAAAAGGGTTACTTGTGATTATCTTCAACATCACAACCCTTCTTCTATACTCTTTTCCTTAAAGAAAAACTCTTTTCTCTCCGACATTTCCCATGGAGTCTCCGAGTGACAAGCTCGACGTTACCCAAAACCAAATCCTAGATGAAGCCGCCCTCTGTGCTTTTTACCATGACATGCCTTCCGAGGCAGACTTGGTGATGACAAAGATCACCAATGCTGGTTTAAAGCAGTTTGTAACTACTACCCCTCAACACTATCACGGGGATCTCCTCCGGACGTTCCTCAAGGATCGCATGGCAGAGAAAGATGCAATTTATGGATCCTTTAAGGGAAAGATGGTACGATGGTTTGCGAAGTCCTTTGCGAGGGACTTCCGACTTCCCAGGGGTCGCTTTCCTGTCCTTACTTACAAGGATGGGGCAGTGGCTCCGGAGTGGACAGCCTGGCGAAAGTGGCGCCATTCTTCAGCATTTCGCTTCTATCCAACTCCTACAGCTATAGATCTTCAGTCTCCATACCGAGACCTTTTCCATGTTGCCAATCACATGATACTGGGTGAAGATCCAAATGACTTCCTTCTGTCCAAGGAAATCTGGCAAGTCATGCTTGCCATGGATGATGAGCAAGAAAAGGCCGACTGGGCGGGCCTAATCTTCGAATCTGTCCGAGACTGTGTTCGAATCTACCCTTCAATTCCTCTGCTCAACGGCATGCAGCTTAGCTGGCTGCTGGAGCAGTCATTCCCTGAGTTAGCAGAAGGATCGTCCACCCTCCGTAGCACGGACTTCTACCCTTCTCGCTCTTCTGCAAATTAATATGTACTTTCTGTAGTTTTTGACTGTTCTCCTTCTTCGGATCGTATGTAGTTTGTTTTTGAATGAAATCAAGTAAACTTTTCTACTTTGATTATCCGTTTATCATAATTCCATTTCAACAATTCTGCTGAGATAGAAATCCGTATAATATGTCTTCACCATGATAAGGCCTTATGTTGATAATGTAGAAATTCTGCTAGAATCGCCAACTATTCAACATTTCATCATTTCAAATTTGTATATATCATGACAATGAACACTATCATTCAGCACACCATTTCCTTCAGCATATAAACTCAGCGTTCAGATGACTGTCATAGCATCTAAAGAAAACCAAGAATTCCAAAAATGAGGAAAATGGCATTTCATTCATCCATGGTCTCATCCAACTCCATAAGACCCAGCTTTATGCATAACTCCTTAAATCTGGTTTCTGGAAGAGGCTTTGTGAAAATATCAGCCACTTGATCTTCCGTGCAAATATATTTGATATTAATATCCTTCTTTTCTTGATGATCACGAATAAAATGATGACGAATATAAATGTGTTTGGTTCTAGAGTGATGCACATGATTTTTAGTAATGCTTATCGCACTATTGTTGTCACAATAGATAGGCACACATTCAGAAGAAATGCCATAATCTTGCAACTGTTGCCTTATCCAGAGAATTTGTGAACAACAGCTAGCAGCCGCCACATACTCTGCTTCAGTGGTAGATGTGGCCACAGAGTGCTGCTTCTTGCTGAACCAACTGATGAGCTTATGTCCAAGAAATTGACATGTACCGCTCGTGCTTTTTCTGTCGATCTTGCATCCTCCAAAATCTGAATCCGAATATCCACTTAGAGCAAGACTGTCTGCTCTTGGATACCGAATTCCCAGACCTTTTGTGCACTTCAAGTAGCGCACAATCCGCTTAGCAGTGTCTAGATGTGTCTTTTTTGGATTTGCCTGATATCTAGCACACAATCCGACGGCATAAGATATGTTAGGTCTGCTGGCGGTGAGATACAGAAGTGAACCTATAATTCCTCTGTAAAGAGTAGGATTCACATCGTCTCCTTCTTTCTCAAGTGCGGCTATACACGTCATACTTATCGGAATTCTCAGACTCTTCATTTTTTCTGGACAATATTTCGCAATCAAATCGCTAGTATACTTCTTCTGATGGATGAAAATTCCTCCGCTGGATTGTTGAACTTGCAATCCGAGAAAATATGACATCTTTCCCATCATACTCATCTGGAAATTGCTGGTCATGAGCTCTGAAAATTTATCGTATAATCCTTGATTCCTAGAGCCAAAAATAATATCATCAACATATATTTGCACCAGCAAAATATTTCCTTCATCTTCAATGCGAAAGAGAGTATGATCAATCCTTCCTTTCTGAAAACCATTCTTCAGGAAAAATTTGGATAGAGTTCCATACCAAGCCCTCGGTGCTTGTTTCAATCCATAGAGAGCCTTTTTGAGCCTGTACACTTGATTACCATGCTCGAACCCTGGTGGTTGCTCAACATAGACTTCCTCCTTGAGCTCACCATTTAAAAAGGCACTCTTTACATCCATTTGCATCACGTCGAACTCATGATAAGCAACATACGCGAGAAATAAGCGAATTGCTTCAAGTCTAGCTACTGGAGCAAATGTCTTGTCATAATCTATCCCTTCGCATTGCCTGTAGCCTTTAGCTACGAGTCTCACCTTATTTTTGACAACTAAACCAGACTCATCCTTCTTGTTTTTGAACACCCATTTTGTGCCTATAACACTTTGATGTTCAGGTCTGTCTACCAGCTCCCACACATTGTTCCGAGTGAATTCTACAAGATCTTCATGCATAGCATTCACCCAATCCGGATCTAGTAGAGCCTCTTCGACCTTTTTGGGTTCTTCGCTTGAGATATAACGAGCCAGCATAGCGTTCCCTTGTCTCGTCATCATGGGGACATTGACATCTCCTATGACATCTTCAAGAGGATGGGCGCGCAACCATGTTGGTCTGATTGGTCTGGCAACATTTCCTTCCCCTGCGTGACCATTGTCTTGTACATTATTTGCAATAACACCCTCCTGGTGCTCAGCATCTGGATAGACTTCAACCGGAATAACTGCTACAGGATTTCCTGGTACGGGATCCTCTTCAGCAACTGGAATCTCAGCAGCGCCTCTGCCAAGATCATCATGAGCAGCCATTCCTTCCCCAAAAGGAATATCCCTTGCTGTCTCATCCTCTTCATCATCAAGCATCTCTAGAACGACTGATTCAACTAGGATGTTTGTAGGTGTGGCCTCAGCATGATCACTAGCATCACTGGCCTGGTCAGCAGTTTGGTCCCCTGCTGAGTGCGTCTGGTTCGGATTGCAGTCATTCATAGAATTAGTCGGATCAATACGCATATTCTCGAAAGAATTTAAAAATGTTTGATCATTGACATCATCAGTCTCATGATTGCTATCCTCTTTTCTTTTGTTTTCTCTGCGCACTAAAGTAGACTCATCAAAAATAACATTGCATGTTATTTCCACAATACCAGTAATCTTATTTAATACCCTATAACCTTTGTGAGTGGGATGCCCATAACCAAGAAGTACACCCTCATCTGACTTAGGTGAAAAGATATTAAGTTTAGATTTTCCATTATTGTGAATATAACATGTAGAACCAAATGCACGAAGATGAGTTATAGAGGGCTTACGACCGTTGTACACTTCGTAGGGAGTCTTGTTGAATCTACTCGTGATACCACTCCCATTCTGTGTATAACAAGCCGTCATGACTGCTTCCCCCCAGTACTTAGCAGGAAGTTTGGAATCTGCTAACATCGAGCGGACAGCTTCCTTCAACGTCCGATTCTTTCTACTAAACCATTCTGCTGAGGAGTCCTTGCTGTAGATCTTTCGTGTGATATTCCAGCTTAAGCACAAAAATCCATCAGCACTCCATTACAACACTCTGTTCCATTGTCAGATCGAATTCTCTTTACAGTAACTTCTTTACTATTTTGCTCCTTGAGGATCAGTTCTGGCAGGATAAGTTTCACCTCATCCTTGGTCTTTAAAAGATGTACCCATGTGTACCTGGAAAAATCATCAACCACCACAAGTGTATATAGACGTTTACTTACAGTGGGTGGAGTGACTGTACCGAAGAGATCCATATGAAGTAATTCTAGGATCCTTTGTGATGTTTCTTTTTCAGGATTTGTCTTAAATGATGATTTGGTCTGCATCCCTTGTTGACATGCTTTGCATATTCCTTCCTTGCGGAAAGTCTCATTGGGCAGACCTACAACAAGCTTATTTTTGGCAAGGTAATTAATAATTTTGAAATTTAAGTGATTGAACCTCTTATGCCATAGCCATGTTGTTTCCTCTTTGTTTAAAGCTAGAAAGCAGGAGTGTTGTTGACCGCTTTGCCAATCAACAATAGATAGACCACCCTTGCGGATGCCTCTTAGTTTTACTTCACCTGAAATAGCATCAGCAATGGCACAACCAGTATTTATAAAAGATACGATATACCCGTTTTCGCATAATTGGCTTATGCTGAGTAGATTATGCTTTAAGTTGGAGACGAGTGCCACATTGATGATTCTTAAACCGTTCCTTTCAATGCACCCTCTTCCAATGACTTCTCCTTCACTGTTGTCTCCGAACTTGACCTTGGGACCATTGAATAGTCTTCTCAATTCTGAGAAAAATCCTTCGTTCCCGGTCATATGAGCGGAGCAACCGCTATCCAGGACCCACTCATTAGATAAGCATGTTCCTATTGCTATTGAGTCCTGTTCCTGCAGTTCAATCAGGTAGTTTTAGGTACCCGTTTAGCATCGGGTCCTACAGGATTAGCATTGACCATGGTTCCCTTTGGTACCTACATTTTAGTGACTTTCAAGATTTTCTTCTTGAATTCACTGTTTACCATTTCTTCATCCTTTGGCATAACATGTTTGACATGTTTATAACTATGTGCAGTGGTGTACTTGGCCTTCCTTGCCCTTGAAATAACAAATGAATTGGGCTAAGGACCTACATAGGTGTTCTTCCTATGTGACGTGTTTTCCTGATATGTTGGTTTTACAGCATTGTAAAAATATTGCTTTCTTTGCTGAAAGGTAGGTCTAGCTGTCCTTGCGTTTGAAACATAACGCTCAGCATACCTAGGTCATGTAGAATACGTTTTAGTGTATGCTTTTGGATTTTGCTGAGGTCTGGCCGACACATACTTAGTATTCGCTTTGTTGTTCCTCTGCTGAGGTATAGCCGATTCATGCACAACATTCAACTTAGGATTCCTCTGCTGAGGTCCACGAGTTGTATGTTTAGCAGATTCTGACTTAGGCCTCTGCTGAGGTCTAGCAGATGAATACTTAGCAGTCTCTGCACAAGACCTCTGCTGAGATCCTTTATGCATATTCTGTGATCGTCCATTCTTTTGCTTAGCAACTGTCATAGCACTGGATGATTCAGCAACGACAACTTCTTTTCCTTTTTCAGCAGCAATAGTTCTAGGAGATACAAACACGATTGGATTCTTCTTAGAAGAATCATCATAGGATTTTGATATCCTTTTCGAAGATTCGTATCCAAGCCCAGACTTATCCTTATGGTGTCTTTGTTGGCTTACAAGGGCATCAAGAGCAGCCTTGCTGGATGTGTACATGCAAATGCAGTCCTTTCGAGGATAACTTTTCAAAGCAAGATTTTCTTTCTCTAAATTTTGACATTTGTCAGTTAGTTGGGAAAAGTCTGCTTTTAATTTCAAGAATTTCTCACTTTCTAACCTCAGTTTCTCAACTTCCTTGGTTAAAGATTGAATATCTCGTTGAAGTGAGACGTTTTCACCTATGATTGCGTTTTTGATCTCATACATTTTTGAAAACTCAATTGACAATTTTGTCAAGTAATCTTCCTCGGAATGGAAAAATGATTCCTCCGATTTATCTATGATAGGAATGCTAGTTGGGTTTGTAGTTAATACCTCACTTTCCTCAGCAGCGAGAGCTGATTCATTGTTTTGCTCAGCATCGATGTCCGCGTCAGCAAACTGATCTTCAACAATGTTTGCCATCAACAGGAACAGTGCTTCTTCGCTATCTTCTTCTTCTGAAGAACAGTAAAACTCCTCGTCTTTCTCAGGAATGTCAGCAATCTCCGTCCTGGTCAGCAACGCCTTAGTCACTACTTTAGCAGCCCGTCTTTCAAATCTTTGCTTCAGGCGTTCTCTTTCCTCTCTGCTGACCTTCAGGCAATCATGCTTCAAATGATCTGGAGAACCACATTCAAAACAAGTTCTAATTTTTTTTTCTACTGAGCGGTTAGATGATGATGGTTGAATCTCTTTTGCCTCTTTCTCAGCTTTAGCTTCATTCAACATCTTCTGCATCTTTTTCATCTGTTCTTCCAGCTCATTGATCTTCAGATCAATAGGTTGTGTACCTGCACTGGAAATAACTTCCTTTGCGGGTGATGGTGGAGCAGATCTTTCTTGCTTGTAGAAGGGCTTCTTTGTCTTGAATTTGCTGAAGTCCTTCTTAGCGAAGTACGCTAAGTCCTCAGAGCTGCCCGCGAAATTTGATGCAGCTTGTGCTACAGCTGTTTCATTCTTCTTCGACTGCTGTATAATAAATTCTTGAGCTTTGAGTTGAGCAAATACCTCAGATGTAGTCATGTTGTTGAGATCTTTTTCACTCAAACTTGTCACTTTCGCAAACCAGTCATCTCTTAGATATAGTTTAGAGATGATTTTGTTGTTCATCTCTCCCTTTTCATACTCTTTTCCAAGATTGCTAAGTTCACCGATTATGGTGTTGAATCGTTCCTCCATTTTCTGTATGGATTCGCCTGCAATCATAGAAAATGACTCGTACTTATCAACAACTATTTGTAGCTTATTTCTTTTCATTTGATCTGTTTCTTGCGATGCTTCACAAACATAATCCCACATTTCTTTAGCAGTTTCAAAGTCAAGAGATTTGTTAGCCATTAATTTTGGTAGGCAATCATAAATCAGCTTCTTGGCTATATGTTCCAGTTGAGCCCTCTTTTTGTCTTCTATGGTATATTCCTCATAGGGCTTTGGAACCATCTGTGGTCTTGGTCCTTCACTAGCAGCAGGCTCACCTACAAAAGTGTTAGGTTTCATAATTTTTATTGGACTTTTGGTCAGCACATCCGCCATTTCAGGATGGATGCTTTGCAGATTTATGAGAGCCAACTTCTTCCAAGACTTGAAGTTCTCCTTGGAGTACTTCCCGAGTACATGGTGATTCAACATCTTGTCTCCTAAGCTAAACAAGCGAAACACAGAGAAACAGATAAAAGTGCAGGGAAAATGTAGATCTGGTCTTAAGCGACTCAGAAGCAGTCGGTTTTTCAACCTCCTGCTCTGATACCACTAGTTGGTCCTTAAAGATCAGAGTCGTCGTGCTTAGACAGAAACACAAAATGCAGCAGAATAAATAATCGTCACTTACACTTTATGTTTTTCCTTTCAAAGTTAGTTAAGCTCTGAGATAAATTAGGTTTCTTCACAGTTATACACTAACAATATGATTGCTAGGTTTTAAATTGTGTGAGCAATGAAACAGTAAAAGGACAAAGTGTTTATAGTGGTTCGATCCAAAGAGATCTACGTCCACTCCTTA
Source organism: Plectranthus barbatus (assembly GCA_026898455.1). Classification (NCBI taxonomy): domain Eukaryota; kingdom Viridiplantae; phylum Streptophyta; class Magnoliopsida; order Lamiales; family Lamiaceae; genus Plectranthus; species Plectranthus barbatus. The sequence continues at coordinate 60,004 of JAPKLW010000248.1, read as the reverse complement.
GTCGATACGCTAAGAATTTACTAAGTAAGTATACAGGTTACAGGGATTCGCCTTTTACAGTTAAGTAGGCAGGGAGCTTTCGGCCTGGCTACTTGACAGCTATCCTTCGATAACCTGAACTCCTCAGATGCTGGTTTGGCTGAGTCAAGGGCACACCTTCGAAACTCCTGCCTTGCCTGATTTGGAAGTTTTATAGTCACTTCCTGACTTCTCTTGAATACGGCTAAGTGCCCGTCTTAGTCTAGACCTTTTCAGGTGTTCTACTGTTAGATCCTTTCTGAAAAAAAAGGAATCCCAATGATTGAGGATTCTTGAATGCAATCAAGAATCTCTTCAATGGAGTGTCAGTAAATCAATGAACGACACTTCTGGTTGTTGAGAGCTTTTAATATTCTTTCTCACAGCTGTCAACTGACTACTTTTTACTTTGTTCACTTCGTCAAAGGAATCTCTTGCTTGAGTGTTCGTGAGTGTTTGAAGTGATAAAAGCAGTAGTCATTCTCACTTTTGGACCTGCCTTTTATAGATGGAGATTCAAATCTTGAATCTCCATATCCGTTAGACACAACGGCTCCTTTGTCCGAGAGTGATATGACTTGTTCAGTCCCTTTTTGCATTGCATTGTACTTTTCGAACTACATTGGGAAGGCTCCGTCCCTTTTTGTGTACTTTCTGTCAGAATAGCAATGTGTCTCCAACCTTTGAGTTTCTTGTTCTGCTAATGCTCCTTAGCAATCTGCTATCGAATGTTTGTTACGCTAAAGGTTCCCACGAGGATTCTTTGACATCCGTTCTGCTAGCATTTTCCTGGGTTTGCTGACCGTTAGCAAATGCTAAAGCCTTAGCATTCTGCTACCGCATGGCTTCTAGCAAACGTCGACTTCCGATGTCTGCTGCTAGATCTTCTAGCAGACTAAACTATTACAACTCAATAGATGACCTATACAGGACATTACATGATATGCTAGACTATCTAGAATTCAGCAAATGATCGACCAAATGCTAAGGTTTGATTCAACAAAACCTTTTACAAAAGACTCCTAAGGGAGATTTTCTGAATAATTTCCCAACACAATTAACGATCCTTGGCAAACGGACTTCGTGATTCAGTTCATGAATCCTTTCAGTTCTAAGGGCTCCTATTTTCCCGAAATTCAAACCTCAACATTTGGCCCAACGTGGGTGATATGTGCGTAAAATGACCTATTTTTTGATGTGTACGCGTGCATGTTTGTGGCCATTTTACCCTCATATCATATGCTTTCTTTGTTCTTTTGTCTTGTTTTCGTGTTTGAAATGTTGTAGGACGTGTTTTGGGCATAAAACAACACTTTTGGATTTGTTTTGGATGAAAATCGCCCGAGCTAGGAGTCAAAGGGAAGCAGGATCGACCGAGCGGAGTAGAAAAGGTGCTGGCGTAGTTCAGAGACTTCGCTCGGCCGAGCCAAACTTGGCTCGGTCAAGCCAAGCCCTTCAGAGAGGTGTCTCGGTCGAGCCATCCTTGGCTCGGCCGAGCCAAGCGGATTTTTGGAGATTTTCAGCTTTGTGCTTGCCCGGGTAAGCCAACTTTGGCCCGGGCGATTCGAGGCCCTGTTTGCTCATTGTAAAAGGGGGAAAAGCAGTTATTTTGACAACTAATTCATAACTTTTCATAACTACCTCCTAAATTCTCTCTACGATTCCCATTTCCATCCCTTCCAAAACCTTACCCAATGTATCAAGGGGCTAATTCATCAATCCTTGGAGGAGAATTGAAGATCCAAGGTGGTAGATCAAGACCTAGCAAATCCAATTGAGGAAGATTTCCTTTTCTACTTATCAATTGTAATGAATGTATTTGATTTCAACTTTGTATTGTTACAATTGAAAGGTATGTTGCTCTAATTAATTTTGTATGTTGATTTGAACAAGGATGCATGAAGATTAGGTGATAATTGCTTGTTTACTTTCCTATGAAGGATTGATTTGCACTTGAGCTTGTTCTTGCCTATTAGATGTAGGTAATAGCCAATCTATAGGTAGTTGACGTGAACGTTGCAGCCAATACGCAGACGGAATCGTCGTGAAAAGTGCATAATCATATAGTTCTAGTTCTAATCCATGTGCGGGGCTAAGATTATAGGGCGATAATTGACGATCGGTTGGGAGTGGCCTCGGATTTAATAACGTAGTTGTTTGCAACTTCTAGAGTCATCTACCGCTAGTAATCCGTAGCAAGTGACTAGTGAACATAAGAGTCGGTTGCTCAACTTCATAGGAATTAAAACTTGTTTACATCAATGATTAACGTAATTGGATTAAATCTACATTTATTTCAACATCCTATCTACCTTATTTGAGTATTTGCTTGTCTTGGTTTACCAAGGTGTGGAGAGAATTGTTTGAATGTTGTTTGTTGGTTTAATTCATTGTTTGTTATATGTTGTTAGCATAGGTTTAAATTGATTTCCTAGTTGATAGAAATCACTCAACAATTTTATTTTTACCTAGCTATTAGACTTTGCCATAGTATCCCGATAATCTAGCGAGCGAAGGGAAGAAGGACCTGGATTTGACAAATTTTATTCTTGTGTAGCTAGGAGTTTAATTTTTATTGAAATTTTAGCCGCATCAAGTTTTGGCGCCGTTGCCGGGGACTTCATTTAGTAGGTTACTAGATATTGGGGAAAAAGTGAAGCTTTTAGGCTAGGTGTTTGTGTTTTTGTTTATGTGAATATTGTTACTAACATTTGTTTGATAATTGTTCTAATTTTTTTTTCTTTTGGATTTTTGTTTTTGTTGGAGACTTGCCTTTGTTGAACTCTTGTAGGTGTCTAACATGGAGAGACTTATTAATGTGCAAAGGCAATTGGAGGAGATGAGAGACCTCATGATGAAAAGACAAAGACCGCGAATGTCTATCTGAAACGTGTATGAGGAAATGTTTGAATGTAGTAACCAATGGCCGGAGGAGGAAAGAGCTTCTCAAACGGTAGATGTTGTTAAGGAATCTCAAGAGAGTGATTTGTGGAGGAGTCAAATAGAGATCATGCAAGAAAAACTTAATTTGTTGAAAAGATCAAGAAAAGAGCATGAAGAAAAGCAAGAGATGGAGGTGAAGAAAGAAGATGAATCGGCAAGGGAAAGAGAAGCAATACTTCAAGTTAATGAGGTAAATGAGGATATCAAGGAGCCGGTGCAAACCTTTAAATATATGGAGAAGGATGAGAGTGCGAGTATTGTGATGAGACCCAAGGAAATATTAAGAGATGGCAAAGAGGAGGAGGAAACCGAAGAAATCATTAGTGAAGAGATAATGGGTGTTCATCAAGAAGAGCTCGTGAAGGAAGGCACCGAGGAGACGATGAAGAACATTGAAGGAGGAAGAACTGAGGAGCCTTCACTTGAAGAGATTCCAACAATACCAGCATTGGAAGATTTCATAGAAGAGGAAAAGCCGACAATATGATGAGAGAATGGTGAGTGCATTGGATGTCAACTTGGGAAGTATGCAAGGTTGATGAGAGAATGGTGAGTGCATTGGATGAATGGATCAATGAATTTCTTGAAGTGGGGATTAGTTTGGAGAATGTCTTAAGGATCACTTCAAAGAAGGTGCACTCGTTCATGCAATTCGAGTTCAACAAGATGATCGATCCTCCTTGGAGAGATGATAGGGGTGAATGAAAAATTGCCTTGGACAAATTGCTCCCAAGTAAATGCATATTAAGGGAGAAAGGTGTATTAAAAACCCACACGATTTTTGACAATGGGTGATGTGGGATGGTTGTCTAGCTACCGACGTTAAGGAAGCGCTTGTTGGGAGGCAACCCAACCAATTTTATTGCTTTTGTTTAATTGCTTTTAGTTGCTTTGATTTGGAATAAATATCTAGTTTGTTTGGTTTTGTGTTTGTAGGAGGAACTACAAGATCGAGAGGAGTGACGATGCACCGTCCACTGTTTTTGCAAATTTAGTCTCACTTGACTATGTTTGGGGGGATGTGCCGGTAGCCGGTGCCTCGGTTTATTCTTCTCCATCTCCTATCCTATATCTTGCAATTAGTTTTGGTTGTTGGATATTGTCCCTTTATTGGATTTGATTCGATTTGGTTGTACCAATATTGATATTCTACCTTGGATGAATGTTGTGGATTATGCTCATCTTGATGATATGTATGGATATTTTCATGGGTTTGAGTTTGTTGAACATTGGTTTTGATGGTATGTTTGGTGGAGCTAGTGGAAAAAGAATTTATGTGTATAGATTCTGGATAGTGGAATGATGGTGGAAAGAGGTTTTGGAAGTGAATTTGGTTGAGGATTGTTTGATTGTGATTGTGGATAGAATCATTAATGAGTTGGCATGATTGAATACTTCCTATTATGCATGGTTTGTGGTTTGGATTATTGGTTTGGTTTGAATGGTGGAACTATTGGATATGAAATTATCATTGTTGATATTTGGTTTGTGGATAGTTTGGTGGATATGAGAGCTTTATTGGTTTGTTTTATGATCAAGTGTTTGGTGGTGTTTGTGTTGATTTAGTAGGTACAAATAAGGTCTTGGAGAGCGGTTCGATCGTGTGTGCCAATGGGTAACGCTTTCTATCGTTCCTTCTACCAATTAGATTCATTACTTTGTTTTATGGCATGTAGATTGTGGTTAGGATGTTGTGTGCTTGTGTGTGTGTGATGAACCCAAACTAGACTTGAGGTTTGAATCATGATTTACTTGGTGAAGTTGGATGTTTATCTCAACCAATGATAGGGCGGTATCTAGTTGTCGAAGCATGTCTTAAGTTTAACTTTTGAATTGCCGAGTTTTGTGTGTGGTTAATGCATAGGACTTGACAAAAAGCTGTGAGGTTTGAGCTATGATATTGTCATATATTTATTGTTTGTGAGTGGCAAGATTGAGAGTACGAGATCTAGAACTTAAATCCGTTCTCTATCTATTGGCATGAGTGTGTAACTAGAAAATGATCTTAGGCCATCAATTCTTAGTCCTACCTTTCACACCGGGAGTATAAGGTGGTTGTTATCATTATTCTGCCTTTCGTATCTTTGATCCCCGTGATTGAGCTTTATTGGTGAATCTTCTTTGATATAATTAGGATCAAATTTTGTGGGAAAGAGTGTATGAGGGTGAATACGGTGATGAAAGTTGGGTTGGGAATTGATTGAATTTGTATTGATGGGAAATGTTGAGGCATGAAATGTATGATATAAAGGATTGGTTTGAATCCGAGAAAATGTGGCACCAACAAAATTTTTGGTGTAAGTGTTTGAAAAAGAAAAAAAAAAGAGGGCACCGACAAATGAATGAATGATGGTGCATTTGAAAAATGATGAAAAAGAAAAGAAAAGAAAAAAGAAAAAAAAGTGTGTTGTGAAATGAAAAAGCCTCGGGGTTTGTAGTGGTTTAAAAAGAACAAGTTTGAGGGTTTTGGGAAATTGAGAAGTTCAGTCACTTTGTCCCAAAACCACCCACCTTTTAGTTAGCCACGTTACAACCCGTGAAAAGACCTTTTTGATTCAAGAAACTAACTCGTTGTAGTATAGTGGTGAGAATGGATGCAAGCCTATGGAAATTGAGCTCGATATCTTGTGATTGAGTGAATCTCATCGTCCCTAAACACGTGAGGGAGTTCTTTCGTTTCTTGTATCCATTTTTGCTGAGTGGTTCATGTCCTTAGCATTAACCTTGTTACAAAGTTAGGTGATAATCTCATTTTACTTGAACATGCGAAGATAACTTTGATGAGCTATGAGCTATTGTATGAGGTAGATTAATAGCTTTACTTTGTTTTGATTGAGGACAATCAAAGGTTCAAGTTTGGGGGATTATGATATGTGCGTAAAATGACCTATTTTTTTATGTGTGCGCGTGCATGTTTGTGGCCATTTTACACTCATATCATATGCTTTCGTTGTTCTTTTGTCTTGTTTTCGTGTTTGAAATGTTGTAGGACGTGTTTTGGGCATAAAACAACACTTTTGGATGAGTTTTGGATGAAAATCGCCCGAGCTAGGAGTCAAAGGGAAACAGGATCGACCGAGCGGAGCAAAAAGGGTGCTGGCGCAGTTCAGAGATTTTGCTCGGCCGAGCCAGAGCGGATTTTTGGAGATTTTCAGATCTGTGCTTGCCCGGGCGAGCCAACTTTGGCCCGGGCGATCCGAGGCCTTGTTTGCTCATTATAAAAGGGGATAAAATAATTATTTTGACAACTAATTCATAACTTTTCATAACTTTGAATAACTACCTCCTAAATTCTCTCTACGATTCCCATTTCCATCCCTTCCAAAACCTTACCCAAGGTAACAAGGGGCTAATTCATCAATCCTTGGAGGAGAATTGAAGATCCAAGGTGGTAGATCAAAACCTAGCAAATCCAGTTGGGGGAAGATTTCCTTTTCTACTTATCAATTGTAATGAATGTATTTGATTTCAACTTTGTATTGTTACAATTGAGAGGTATGTTGCTCTAGCTCATTTTGGATGTTGATTTGAACAAGGATGCATGAAGATTAGGTGATAATTGCTTGTTTACTTTCCTATGAAGGATTGATTTGCACTTGAGCTTGTTCTTGCCTATTTGATGTAGGTAATAGCCAATCTATAGGTAGTTGACGTGAACAGTGCAACTAATACGCGGACGGAATCATTGTGAAAAGTGCATAATCATATAGTTCTAGTTCTAATCCATGTGCGGGGCTAGGATTATAGGGCGATAATTGACGGTCGGTTGGGAGTGGCCTCGGAGTTATAACGTAGCTGTTTGCAACTTCTAGAGTCATCTACCGCTAGTTATCCGTATCAAGTGACTAGTGAACATAAGAGTTGGTTGCTCAACTTCATAGGAATTAAAACTTGTTTACATCAATGATTAACCTAATTGGATTAAATCTAAGTTTATTTCAACATCCTATCTTTCTCATTTGAGTATTTGCTTGTCTTGGTTTACCAAGGTGTGGAGAGAATTGTTTGAATGTTGTTTGTTGGTTTAATTCATTGTTTGTTATATGTTGTTAGCATAGGTTTAAATTGATTGCCTAGTTGATAGAAATCACTCAACGATTTTATTTTTACCTAGCTATTAGACTTTGCTATATTATCCCGGTAATCTAGAGGGAGAAGGGAAGAAGGACCTGGATTTGACAAATTTTATTCTTGTGTAGCTAAGAGTTTAATTTTTATTGAACTTTTAGCCGCATCAAGTTTTGGCGCCGTTGCCGGGGACTTCATTTAGTAGGTTGATAGATATTGGGGGAAAAGTGAAGCTTGTAGGCTAGTGTTTGTGTTTTTGTTTATGTGAATATTGTTACTAACATTTGTTTGATAATTGTTCTAATTTTGTTTTCTTTTGGATTTTTGTTTTTGTTGGAGACTTGCCTTTGTTGAACTCTTGTAGGTGTCTAACATGGAGAGACTTATTAATGTGCAAAGGCAATTGGAGGATATGAGAGACCTCATGATGCAAAGACAAAGACCTCGAATGTCTATCTGAAACGTGTATGAGAAAATGTTTGAATGTAATAACCAATGGCTGGAGGAGGAAAGAGCTTCTTAAACGGTAAATGTTGTTAAGGAATCTCAAGAGAGTGATTTGTGGAGGAGTCGAATAGAGCTCATGCAAGAAAAACTTAATTTGTTGAGAAGATCAAGAAAAGTGCATGAAGAAAAGCAAGAGATAGAGGTGAAGAAAGAAGATGAATCGGCAAGGGAATGAGAAGCAATACTTTAAGTTAATGAGGTAAATGAGGATATCAAGGAGCCGGTACAAACCTTTAAATATATGGAGAAGGATGAGAGTGCGAGTATTGTGATGAGACCCGAGGAAATATTAAGAGATGGCAAAGAGGAGGAGGAAACCGAAGAAATCATTAGTGAAGAGATAATGGGTGTTCATCAAGAAGAGCTCGTGAAGGAAGGCACCGAGGAGATGATGAAGTACATTGAACGATGAAGAGCTCGTGTCCTCGAAGCTTTATTGCGACCTGACGAGCCACCCCTGCTAAGATATGGACCCAGTCCTCTCGCAGGCGTGGGCCGAAATCAACTAGGAAGAGGATGAACCGAACTGTATTGCACGTCTAAATGAGCAAAAGGCCTACGAGCTTGCAAGTCAACACCAATGGGACCGACCAAGGGGCAGCTCATCGAGCTTGAAGTATGTAGATCAAAAAGACTATAGAAATGAACGTCGATTTAGACGAGACCATCCTTATAGCAGATCACCTCGGGTCGGTGAGGTGTCGTACAACCTTTGCGTCGACCAAAATTATTTGGTCAACAACGTGCTTAAGGGGCTTGGTGGTGCCGTGAAATGGCCGGCCAAGATGAAGTCCGACCCAAAAATGCGAGACACTAAGAAATTTTGTGGTTTCCACAATGATCACGGTCACAAGACCGAAGAGTGCCAGGTCCTGCGTTTAGAGGTCCTCGAGCTTTTGAAGAACGGTTTCCTAACCGAGTATCTAACCAACAAAGGAAAGAATACCTGGACGAGGGGCAGGCAAGCCAACCCCACGGGAAATATTGATCCGCAAAATAAGCCACCTCCTGCCGAGCGAACAATCCATGTCATCACCGGGGGGTCGGAGATTAGCAGAAGATCACGTTCCGCGGCAAAAAGGGCACGCAGGGTCCTGAATCGAGAGGTCCATCACGTAAGCCCTGTGCAACTGCATGAGACAATCGAGTTCACCCCTGAAGATATGCCGGGGCTCATCCACCCACACCACGATGCGCTCGTGATATCACTCCTAATCTCAAATTGCCAAGTGAAGAGGCTGCTCCGCAAACATCATGTTTCTCCGAACTTTAAAGGAGATGCAGATCCCTGTGAGTAAGATAGAACCCATCACCATGACACTCTACGGTTTTAACGGGGACCAGCAGCGGACCGTGGGAGAAATTACCCTACCCGTGTATTGCGGAGGATTGAACTTAGATGTGAAGTTCCAGGTCGTAGATTCCATTTCTGTGCACAACGCCATCCTAGGAAGGCCTTGGATTCACGAACTCAAAGCAATCCCTTCGTCATACCACCAAGTGCTTGTCCAAACAATCAGAGGAGAGCAGAAGGCATCGAAAGATTGCTATTATGCCAGCTTTAAGGCCATCTGCGTGCAACAGCACGGTTCGTCACCAACCCCTATTGTTTGACCAGAAGCCGAGGAGCTTGAGGAGGTCGCCATCGATGACTCAAATCCGACTCGTACCACCTTTGTGGGGGCGGAACTCTCCTCCGAAACCAGAAGCACCCTTGTGGAATTCCTCCGGGGCAAGGCTCATGTATTCGCCTGGTCGCACCAAGACATGACCGGAATTGATCCGTGAGTCATCACGCATCATCTCCAGGTGGACCCTAACTGCAAACCGGTGCAGCAGAGAAGGCGTAAATTCTCTGGGAGAAAAATCAAGTGATAAACAAGGAAGTACAAAAGCTCATCGACATAGGGTCAGTTAGAGAAGTGCATTACCCCCACCTGGCTCGCCAACGTGGTTGTCGTCAAGAAAAAGAACAACAAAAATCGAGTCTATATTGATTTCACAGACTTGAACAAGGCATACCCGAAGGATCCTTATCCCCTACCACACATTGATGCCATAGTCAACGCAACGGCGGGGCATGAGCTTCTCAGCTTCATGGATGCGTTCTCAGGGTACAATCTGATCCAGATGCACCCCGATGATCAGAAAACCGCCTTCATCACTAGCCAAGGCATTTACTGCTACAAAGTAATGCCCTTCAGACTAAAGAACGCAGGGTCTACATACCAGCGCCTCGTGAACTCCATGTTCAGAGAATGGATCGGCAAAACAATGGAGGTTTACATTGATGACATGCTCGTCAAGTCGCTCAGTTTACGAGATCACGTGACTCATCTGGAAGAAGCCTTCTAGACCCTGGAGAAGTACAACATGAAGTTGAATCCGGCGAAGTGCTCATTCGGGGTATCTTCCGGGAAATTCCTCGGTCATATAGTGAACCAGAGAGGAATAGAGGCGGATCCAGTGCAGATCAGAGCCATTCAAAGCATAGAGCACTCGAAGTCTCCGAAAGAGGTGTAAAAGCTAATCGGGCGCCTAGCCGCCCTCAGTCGCTTCATATCACGCTACTCCGAAAGAACCTACTCCTTCTTCAGTACATTACGAAATGGGAAGCAATTCGAATGGATGGAGGACTGCGCAAAAGCACTTGAGGAGCTGAAAGCCTATTTAACCAGCCCTCCACTGCTGTCCAAACCCATTGAGGGCGAAACTCTATTGCTCTACCTATTAGTATCGGATCACGCAGTCAGAGCCATTTTGGTACGCGAAATAGAAGGCAAACAACATCCGGTACACTTCGCTAGTAAGTCATTGCTAGACGCAGAAATGCGGTATACCACCCTAGAAAAACTTGCGCTGACACTCGTAAATGCCGCTCGAAAGCTGCGACCCTACTTCAAGGCACACACCATCAAGGTGATCACGACTTATCCCATAAGAGTTGTACTATCAAAGCCAGACCTATTCGGAAGACTACTCAAGTGGGCCGTAGAAGTAGGCGGCCACAGAATCCAGTACGAGCCAAGGACCGCCATCAAATCACAAGTGTTAGCCGATTTCATCGCCGACTTCTCTACTAATCTACAGCTTAATGCAGAACACGAAGTGGCCCACATGACGAAGGTCGATGAAGACGTTGGGGTTTGGTCCTCGAAAATTGACGGAGCCAGTAATGCGCATGGAAACGGAGCTAGCGTAGTCTTGACAGATCCACACGGCGAGAACTACGAACGAGCCATTCGGCTCGACATCCCCACAACAAATAACGAGGCCGAGTACGAGGCACTCATTCAAGGGATTCAATTAGCCTTAGAGCTCGGGGCTCATAGGATTCGTGCGGAAAGCGACTCCCAACTGGTAGTCAATCAGCTAGACGGTACTTACGCCTTCAAAAAAGAGCGTCTAAAACTGTATCATTCCCTAGTTGAAGGGTTAAAAGAGAAAATGGACGAATGGGACCTCCGCCACATTCCTCGAGAATCAAACGCCCGAGCGGTTACCTTAGAAGGTCTCGCCACCACTAGCTCCTCTCAAACCGCCCGACCGATCCCCGAGGTCTGGTTGTTGGCACTATTCATCGCCACGCAAAATAGCATTGCCCCTATCAGTCATGGTGAGGACGATTAGAGAATTCCTCTCTTCAGGTGCTTAACCGGAGAACCTCCCATCGGCGATAAGAACGAGGTGACCAAGATCGAAAGGATGGCTGCTCGGTTCACCTTGATCAACGGTAAGCTGTACCAGCGGTCATTTGGAGGACCCCTCCTCCGATGTATCGCCTCCCTCGAAATCAAAGAAATACTCGTAGAAGTACATGAAGGTGACTGCGGGAACCACACCGGGGCTCGGTCGCTATCCCATAAGGTAATTACGGCCGGATTCTACTGGCCCACTCTAAAAAGAGATGCAATCAATCACGTCAAAAGGTGCGATAGTTGCCAACACTTTGCGGCATCAACTCATAAAAGCGCGGAACCACTCCATGCTTCGATCACCCCGTGGCCATTTATGGTGTGGGGAATGGACCTGGTAGGACCCCTTCCCAGAGGAACCGGGCAAAAAGATCATATCCTCATGGTGACAGACTACTTCACCAAGTGGGTGGAGGGTGAAGCTTTAGGAAAAACCCGAGACCTAGACGTCATCAAATTCCTGTGGAAACACGTTCTGTGTCGCTTCGGAATCCCAAAGGAGATACGCACCGACAATGGGCGACAGTTCGCCAGCGAAAGAATGCAAACCTTCTACAACACCTACGAGACAAAACTAGTATTTTCAACACCCCGATATCCCGAAGCAAACGGCTTAGCAGAGTCCACCCATAAAACAGTGATGGCAACCTTGAAGAAAAAGTTGAGCCCGCATGGCTCCAGATGGGTGGAAGAACTCCCTGCAGTCCTTTGGTCCTATCGAACCAGTCCGAGACCGCGACCGGAGCCTCACCCTTCTCATTGGCATATGGGATCGAAGCTATGGCACCCGTCGAAATCATAGCTCATAGTCTAAGAGTGGAATTCGCAAATGAATCAGAGAACTTGGGGCTACTTCAGACGAACCTCAAACTTATAGACGAGATAAGAAACGACGCAGCAATCAAAAACTCCCAATGACGACTCCAAGTAGAAAGATTCTACAATAAGAAGGTGAAACTCAGAAACTTCCAAGAAGGGGATCTAGTCCTAAGAAGGGTATTCCAGAATACGAAAGATTCAGGAGTGGGAAAACTAGCTCCCAACTTGGAAGGCCCTTACCGAGTAACCAAGGTAGTGGGACATGGGGCTTACCAACTCGAGACATTGGAAAAAGGAAGGATACAAAACAGTTGGAACATCAAGCACCTAAAGAGATACTACCAGTAGTATACAGATACGCTTACCCTACTCTATCCCTTCTCGTATTTTCTTGATTCTTACTTTATTTTATCATTAAAGCTATTACTTACTTGAGCGTTTGGCATCGCCCATCCTAACCTCTACACGCATTCTTCGCAGCACAAGTAAAAAGATCGGTATCGATGCTACCAGCCAGTCAATATCGACCCATCAAACACCGGCGAATCGAGTAGTGTACTCCTCAAAACTAACTACCGATCCAAACAACAGAACTAAGAACATGAGCCACTCAAAGGCGACAACAAAACAATCAATAAAAGCATGCCTAAAAAACCATTAGTCAAAGTGCAGAAGAAACAGATTCAATGTACCAGTAATAAATCAAAAAGTTCGGAAAAAGAAAAACAATGTATCTTCAAGCAGCCGCATTCTCGTCGCCCTTCTTCCCAACATCTTCAGCAGCCTCCTCGTTCAGAAAAGATTCGGCCTCCTTCTCCTCTTGGCTCTTCTCAGCTTCGGTCTCAACCACCAAAGTAGGTTTGCTCTCGACCACCACAACAGGCTCGATCTCGACCTCTTCAGGAGGAACAGGAGGAGGAGTTGGGGGACGGGTAATGTTGTCGAGGTCGAACCCTGGGCACCTCCGCCCGACCACGGCACAATTGGATCGAGTGACCATTTCTACCAGTAGGTTGAACGTCGGCTTGAACGAAGGGTTCGCCACGACCAGCTGAAGATCGACCCCGTTGCCCCTTTTCAGTGCATTGACCTCGGCTTCGTGCTTCTTCTGGTCACTCAGCCTCTCCTCCTGGCCTTTTCGGAACCTCATCTTGTAAGACTCAAGCTCCATATCCTTTTTTGGCGGTGGCGGCCTCGAACTCGTTCATGGCCTTCTTCAGTTCGTCTTCGAGCACCTTGTTCTGAAGTTCAAGATCGGACCTCTCTTTCTTCATCTCCTCGTACTTGCTGCGGAGAGAGGTTGTGTCACGCCCCAATTTTTCATAAATAATAGGGGAATGAAACATGCATACTTTTTATAGAAATAAAAAGAAAATATTCATAGTCTTGAAAAAAATAAAAACATAACTTAAAGGAAATAAAACATAGTTTGACTCTAAACTGCGGAAGCTTAAAAGAAATATAAAACATTTGCATGAAAACTTTGACCATCGATAGACCACCATCATCGCGCATCACTCCTCATCGCCCGAGCCACTGCCTGAAAATAGTTAATAGATTGGGGTGAGTTCTATTGACTCAGTGGGGGCACATATATCCACAATTATATACAATACAAAAATAAAATGCATGCAATTAACCATCGTGGTCCGTAGACCCATTCTGTTGCTATAGAGAGAGCCCGTAGGCTTAACTGTTGCTATAGATAGTCCAAAGACCAAGCCGGTAGGCTAAACTGTTGTTGTGGATTAGACCGAATACAAACTGTTGCTATAGATAGTCCGAAGACCAAACTGTTGCCATAGAAACATGCATAAATTCAAGTAAAACATATAAAAGGGATAATGTAAAGTCACCACATGACACCCCACCTGGACCTTGACCTTATTGAATAAACTGAAGAATATTAAGTAATTATGTCTTGCACACCACCTAGCGATAAATTTAATATATTTAGTAAAGAGTTAATGCTAATGAATTAAAACTAATCACATGGTTGCCGACAAAAAATGAGAAGTAAACCTATTAAACAAATTTCGTAAATCTTTAACTGGGTTGTTAATTTCACCTATATTAATTTAGCAGAGAACATACCTCATGACTTCCTCCTAATGACCCCAATATTTTCTCTTCTAATTTCTTTCTCATCTTTCTTTAATTTTTTTTTTTGGCGTGAATTAATAATGGATGGAAGGGCTTATTTATACTAATTTATCTAGGGTTTCCAAAAAATTATGAAAGATTTTAAAATATATGATATAATTACCTTAGGAATAATTCTAACTAAATTTTAAAAGATATGAAATTATCTTTTCCATGGATATATTTAAAATTTAAAAATAATAATTACATGCCTAGAAAAATATATCTTAATTATGAATTTAATTTTATGCTTAGTAATTTAATAATCTAGGGTGCGACTTATAAGACATAATCACATAATATCATGCTTTAACACAAATTTAATAAAAGAAAGAGAAACAAATTTAAATAATAATTTTAATTTAATTTAATTATTTTATTATTATTATTATTATTATTATTTTCCGGATGCTACATCCCTCCCCACTTAGAAAAAGATTTCGTCCTCGAAATACTTACTTGGATCTAGAAAATGAGGGTATCTAGATTTGATGTCCTCTTCTTTTTCCCATATAGCCTCGTTCTTGTCATGTCTACTCCATTGAACCTTTACTAGAGGCGTGGCTTTCGTTCTTAACACATGAACTTTTCTGTCTAAGATAGCAATGAGATACTCTTCATAGGATAAGTCCTTACTTAATTCCAAGTCAACATGATTCACAACATTACTTGGGTCATGAATATATTTCCCCAAATATGAGACATGGAAGACATTGTGAATTGATGTCAAACTTGGTGGGAGTGCGAGTCTATATGCCAACTCTCCGACTCTTTCAAGAATCTCAAAAGGACCAATATAACGTGGTCTTAATTTACCACTCTAGCCAATTTGGACAATCCCCTTCATTGGTGCTAGTTTCAAGAATACTTTATCTCCTGCTTCAAAGTGAAAATCCCTTCTCTTTAAGTCCACATAGGATTTCTGTCGATCTTGGGCAGCTTTAATGCGTTCTTTTACATTGCTAATAACTGTCATGGTCTTTTCAACAATTTCAGGACCCAAGATTCTTTTCTCTCCTACCTCATCCAAATGAAGAGGCGACCTGCATTTTCGTCCATACAGAGCCTCATATGGTGCCATGCCAATGGTTGCTTGGTAACTATTATTGTATGCTAATTCCACCAATGGTAGGTGTTTTTCCCAATTATCTCCAAAATCCAAAACACAAGCTCGTAACATATCTTCAAGTGTTTGAATTGTCCTCTCTGACTGTCCATCGGTCTGTGGGTGATACGCTGTACTAAAATTTAACTTAGTACCCATAGCATCTTGCAGGCTCCTCCAAAACGTAGAAGTAAATCTCATATCTCGATCGGATACGATACTTACTGGCACCCTATGCAGTATAATGATCTCATCTACGTAGATTTGAGCTAATCGATCCATGCTATACGTCATCTTCACAGGTAGAAAGTGGGCAGATTATGTAAGTCTATCAACAATCACCCAAATAGCGTGATTACCCTTGAGCGTTTTCGGTAATCCGACTACGAAGTCCATTGTGATATTCTCCCATTTCTATTTTGGAATCTCTAAAGGTCTGAGAAGTCCTTTTGGACGCTGATGTTCTGCTTTCACTTGCTGACAAGTCATACACCTCTCAACAAAATCACCAATAGACCTTTTCATATTTCTTCACCAAAAGTGCATCTTCAAGTCATGATACATTTTAGTTCCACCTGGATGAATAGAATAAGGCGTATTATGTGCCTCTTCCAAAATCTCCTTCCTTAGCTGCTCATTCTTAGGTACACAAATTCTTTCTTCATAGACAAGAGTATCATCTGCATCAACTGCGAATCTATTGATGCTTCCTTCCAAGGCTCGCTCTTTCATCTTGCACAAAAACATGTCATTTCTTTGTGCCTTTCGAATTTGATCTTTCAACAAAGGTCTGATTGTCAGGGCTGCCAAAACTGAGTTTGTGGTTTCTGTTGGCAGCACCATCTCGATCCTTAGGCTCTCAAAATCTTTAATCAGTTGAGTTGTGAGAATTCCTTTCGTACTCAAAGCATCAGCTACAACATTTGCTTTACCTGGATGGTAGTTGATAGTGCAATCATAATCTTTAACAAGATCTAACCACCTTCTTTGTCTCATGTTTAGTTCCTTTTGTGTGAAGAAATACTTCAAACTCTTATGGTCCAAATATATCTCACATTTACTTCCATAGAGATAATGTCGCCAGATCATTAGTGCATGAACTACTGCTGCTAGCTCGAAGTCATAAGTGGGGTAGTTGTGCTCGTGTGTCTTCAGTTGGCTTGAGGCATAAGCTACCACTTTCCCATGTTGCATCAGAACACATCCAAGTCCTTACTTTGAGGCATCACAATAAATTACATACCCTTCAGTACCTTCTGGGATGGTAAGTACAGGTGATGTTGTTAGCTTCATCTTCAATTCTTGGAAGCTTTCCTCACACTTCTCATTCCACTCAAATTTGACTCCCTTTCTCGTTAGTTGGGTCAGAGGACTTGCAATTTTTGAGAATCCTTCGATAAAGCATCGGTAATAACCTGCTAAGCCCAAAAAACTCTGAATCTCACTAGCATTTTTAGGTGAACTCCAATTGCTAACAACTTCGACCTTTGATGGATCAACCTCAATTCCTTGTGCTGATATCACGTGTCCAAGAAATACAACTCGATCTAGCCAAAACTCACACTTCTTGAACTTAGCATAAAGTTTCTCCTTTCGCAATGTCTTCAACACTTTATGCAAATGCTCATCGTGTTGACTTTGATCTCTCGAGTAAACCAAAATGTCATCAATAAAGACTATGACAAATTGATCTAGAAATTGGTGGAAGACCCTATTCATCAGATCCATGAATACCGCAGGTGCATTAGATAATCCAAATGGCATTACTGTGAACTCATAGTGTCCATATCTAATCCGGAATGCGGTCTTTGAGATATCTCCTTCCTTGACTTTCAATTGGTGATATCCTGACCTCAAATCAATCTTGGAAAAGACTCCAGCTCCTTTCAATTGGTCAAACAAATCTTCGATCCTTGGAAGTGGGTACTTGATCTTGATAGTGAGTTTATTTAACTCACAATAGTCGAAGCACATCTTCATGGTTCCATCTTTCTTCTTGACAAACAAGACCGGTGCGCCCCAAGGTGATACACTTGGTCTGATATGACCCTTGTCCAATAGTTCTTGGATTTGAATCTTCAATTCTTGCAATTCCCTCGGTGCCATTATGTAAAGCGCTTTAGACATAGGTGCTGCTCCTGGCACTAAGTCTATAGTGAATTCCACTTGTCTGTTTGGTGGAACACCATCTATGTCATCTGGGAAGACATCTGGATATTCTCTCACTACGCGATTGTCTTCTATTGATACTTCTGGCACTGCTGAGCACAATACATTTACCTAGTAGGCTTGGCAGTCATTCTTTCTCACCATTTTGATCGCCTTCATTGCAAATATAATATACGATGATCTCCTTGTCTTGCTTCCTTGAAAAGAGAAAGACTTTTGCCCTGGTTGTTGGAAGATAACTTCTCGCTCTCGGCATTTAATAATTGCGTGGTTCTTAGTTAACCAGTCCATACCTAGAATCACGTCAAAGCCTTTCACGTTCAAGATGTGTAAATAAGCTTCTAGATCTTTCTCCTCAAATTCTATCTTCACCCCCTTGATGAGTCGATTTGTTGGAATGCTTATTTTTAATTTTTTAATTTCCTCTTCGCATTGTTTATTAGTCTTATCATAGAATCTCTCAGCCATAAACGAATGTGACGCACCAGAATCAAATAGTTATATGCAGATTGATTGAGTATGGTGATGATACCTGACATATTCTGGTTTTCTTCTTCTCTATCCATAGCGAAGACACGTGCATTTCCTCCTCGACTCGCCTTATTATTGTTCTTCCGCCGAGCACTAGTGTCATCATTGCCAGTATAGAAGTCATTTCGCCCAACATTGTTGTTGTAGTTCTGGAACTTAGGACAATTCATTGCAAAGTGTCCTTCTTCGTGGCAACAAAAGCAGCTGTTTCTTCCAATCAAGCACTGCCTATTATGATTCTTTCCGCACTGTGTGCAAAGCGGTTTTGAGTATGCAGCTCCAGTATTGCTTTTATCATCGTTGCGTGGCCTCTTCTCAGGTTGGATATTCTTTCCTTTGCCTCGATCATCCCATCTTCGTTTACTGCCTGAATTGGTTGGTCTAGTGATAGGATCGTCAAGCTTCAAACGTGTTGCAATGGCTTGAGCTCGTTCAACAACTTCAGAATAGGATGTAAGATTGAGAGCTGCTAAAAGTCCTCCAATTTATGTACGAAGCCCATTCTCAAACGCCACACTCTCTTTTCATCATTGTCCACCAAATAGGGAGCATAACGAGATAGTTGATTAAATTTCTGCTCGTATTCCAGAACGGTTATGCTTCCTTGAGTCAAATTTATTAACTCCATCTCCTTCTCTCTTCGAAAAGATTTAGGAAAATATTTTCCCATTATCATCCCCTTGAAGGCCTCCCAAGTCAGATTCTCCCTTTGCTCATTTGTCATTACGCGGGTTTGTGATTCCCACCAATGACCAGCATCCTCCGTAAGTTGAAATATAGCGCAAGATATTCTTTGTTCATCATTGCAATGGTGGTAGTTGAATATCCTCTCAATCTGGCAAATCCATTCTTCAGCAGCTAATGGTCCTTCGTTTCCTTTTAGTACAGGGGGTTTCATCTCTCGAAATTGACCTACGATCCCGCTGCCTCCTCCAGTATTCTGTTGATTGGGTTGAGGTATAACTTCCCGTAGGGCTTGTGTCAGCTGTTGTGCAAAGCCTTGCATGGCCTTGACGATTATTTTGTTGTCGGGCATTGTCATTAGATTCTGTAGCTTCATTATAAGAGGCCTCATCCACAGGATTTCTTAAGTTCCTCCCCCTAGCCATCTAAGTATGTAATTTCGAGGACATAAGTGGAAAAGTAAACATAGCATTTTAAAACATGATCTTCATAAAATAATTACATTTATAAAAACATGGCATTTATAAAATAATCATTCATGTAATTTATACTTGACATAAAAATTCTTTTGACACTTTTACCTTTGTCGGCACGATGGGAGATGGCGATGATGGTCATTTCTAAACCTGCATTCATTTTATTTAACAAGTCTACAGAAACGTAAACCTCGCTCTGATACCACACTATCACGCCCCAATATTCATAAATAAAAAGGGGAGTGAACCATGCATACTTTTAATAGAAATAAAAGGGAAATATTCATAGTCTTGAGAAATAAAAACGTAACTTCAAAGAAAATTAAACATAGTTTGACTCTAAATTGCGAAAGCTTAAAAGAAATATAAAACTTTTGCATGAAAAACTTTGACCATCTGATGCGGCTAAAATTTCAATCAAATTAAACTCCTAGCTACACAAGAATAAAATTTGTTAAATCCAGGTCCTTCTTCCCTTCGCCCGCTAGATTACCGAGATACTATAGCAAAGTCTTTTAGCTAGGCAAAGTAGAATCGTTGAGTAGTTTCTATCAACTAGGCAGTCAATTTAAACCTATGCTAACAACATATAACAAACAATGAATTAAACCAACTAACAACATTCAAACAATTCTCTCTACACTTTGGTAAACCAAGACAAGCAAATACTCAAATGAGGTAGATAGGATGTTGAAATAAACGTAGATGTAATCCAATTAGGTTAATCATTGATGTAAACACATTTTAATCCCTAGGAGATTGAGCAAACGACCCTACACTCATTAACCCCTTGTCACGGCGAGCTAACGGTTGATGATGCTAAGACTTGCAAACAGTCACGTTATTAAGCCCTACCACTCCAAATAGATCGTCAATTATTGCCCTACGACCTAGCACCGCACATGGATTGGAACTAAAATCGTATGAATCTACACTATTCACGACGATTCCGCCCGCGTGTTGGCTGCAGCGTTCACGTCAACTACCTCCTAAGTTGGCTATTACCTACACCTAAGAGGTAAGGAACAAGTTCTAGTGCAATTCAAGCTCTCAAAGGAAAATAAACAAATAATTATCAAACCTAATCTACATGCATCCTTGTTCAAATCAACATCCAAATTGAATTAGAACATCATACCTCTCCATTGTAAAAATACAAAGTTGAAATCAAATACATCCATTACAATTGATAAGTAGAAAATGAAATCTTCCCCAATTGGATTTGTTTGGTCTTGATCTACCCTTGGATCTTCAATTCTCCTCTAAGGATTGATGAATTAGCTCTTTGATACCTTGGGTGAGGTTTTGGAAGAGATGGAAATGGGAATCGTAGAGAGAATTTAGGTAGTTTCCCCTTAGATATGATAAAAACTAACGTAATAACCGTTTTCCCCCTTTTATAATGAGCAAACAGGGCCTCGGATCGCCCGGTCGAAGTATGGCTCGCCCGGTCGAAGCTGGAAACTGCCAAATGCTGAAAACTGCCAAATGCTGAAAATCACATTCTGGCTCGGCCAGTCGGATTTGGCTCGACTGATCCAACTCTCTGTTGGCTTGGCTCGGCCGGTCGAGCTCTCAGTCCAGCTTGGCTCGGCCGGTCCTGCTCCGCTCGGCCGGTCGACGCCTCCAAACTCCAAACTCGTGCGATTTTCTTCCAAAACTCCACCAAAAATGCTAGTTTATGCTTAAAACCTATCCTACAACATTCAAAACACAAAAACACGAAAACACAACAAAAGAACAACAAAAATATATGATACGGGAGTAAAATAGCCACAAACAAGCATGCACACACATCGAAATATGGGTCATTTTACGCACGTATCATAATCCCCCAAACTTAAACCTTTGATTGTCCTCAATCAAAACAAAGTAAAGATATTAATCTACCTCATGCAATACCTCATAGCTCATCAAAATTATCTTAGCATGATCAAGTAAAACGAGATTATCACCTAACTTTGTAACAAGGTTAATGCTAAGGACATGAACCACTCATCAAAAATGGATACAAGAAACGAAAGCACTCCCTCACGTGTTTAGGGATGATGAGATTCACACAATCATAAGATATTGAGCTTGATTTCCATAGGCTTGCATCCATTCTCACCACTATACTACAACGAGTTAGTTTCTAGAATCAAAAAGGTCTTTTCACAGGTTGTAACGTGGCTAACTAAAAGGTGGGTGGTTTTGGGCCAAAGTGACTAAACTTCTCAATTTCCCAAAATCCCCAAACTTGTTCTTTTCGAACAACTACAAACCCCGATGCTTATTCATTTCACAATACTTTTTTTTTCTTTTCTTTTCTTTTTCATCATTTTTCAAATGCACCATCATTCATTCATTTTTCGGTGCCCTCTTTTTTTTTCTTTTTCTTTTTCAAACACTTACACCACAAATTTCGTTGGTGCCACATTTTCTCGGATTCAAACCAATCCTTCATTTCATATCTTTCATGCTTCAACATTCCCCATCAATACAAATCCAATCAATTCCCAACCCAACTCTCATCATCGTATTCACCCTCATACACTCTTTCCCCCCAAATATGGTCCTAATTATATCAAAGAAAATTCACCAATAAAGCTCAATCATGGGGGTCAAAGATATGAAAGGCAAAATAATGATAACAACCACCTTATAATCCCGGTGTGAAAGGTAGGACTAAGAATCGATGGCCTAAGATCATTTTATAGTTACACACTCATGCTTATAGATAGAGAACGGATGCAAGTTCTAGATCTCGTACTCTCAATCTTGCCACTCACGAACAATATAGATATGACAATATCATGGCTCAAACCTCACAGCTTTTTGTCAAGTCCTATGCATTAACCACATACAAAACTCGGCAATTCAAAAGTTAAACTTAAAACATGCTTCGAAAACAAGATTCCGCCCTATCATTAGTTGAGGTAAACATCAAACTCCACTAAGTAAATCATGATTAAATATCAAGCCTCATCTGGGTTCATCACACACACACAAGCACACAACAATCCTAACAACAATCTACATGCCATAAAACAAATGTAATGAAACTAAATGGTAGGAAGAACGATAGAAAACGTTACCCATCAGTAGGCACGATCACCACTCTCCAGTCCTTATTGGCACCTACTACAAATCAACATAAACACCACCAAACTATTGAGCATAAAACAAGGCAATAAAGCTCTCATATCCACCAAACTTTCCACAAACCAAATATCAACAATGATAAGACAATATCCAATAGTTCCACCATTCAAACCAAACCAATAATCCAAACCACAAACCATGCATAATAGGAAGTATTCAATCATGCCAACTCATTAATAATTGTCTCCTCAATCACAATCAAACAATCCTCAACCAATCTTCAACCATATTCACTTCCAAAACCTCTTTCCACCATCATTCCACTATCCAAAAATCTATAAAAATAATTCATTTTTCCACTAGCTCCACCAAACATACCATCAAAAGCAATGTTCAACAAACAAATCCATTGAACAAACTCAAACCCATGAAAATATCCATACATATCATCAAAAGAAACATAATCCAAACATCCATCCAAGCTAGAATATTAATATAGGTACAACCCAATTGAATCAAATCCAATAAAGGGACAATATCCAACAACTAAACTAAATGCAAGATAAAGGATAGGAGATGGAGAAGAATAAACCGAGGCACCGACTACCGGCACATCCCCCCAAACTTAGTCAAGTGAGACTAAGTTTGCAAAAATGGTGGACGGTGCATCGTCACTCCTCTAGATCTTGTTGCTCCTCCTACAAACACAAAAACAAACAAACTAGACATTTATTCAAAATCAAAGCAACTAGAAGCAATTAAACAAAAGAAAGAAAATTGGTTGGGTTGCCTTCCAACAAGCGCTTCCTTAACGTCGGTAGCTAGACGACCTTACCACATTACCCATTATAAAAAATCGTGTGGGTTTTTAATACACGTTTCTCCCTTAATTTGCATTTACTTGGGAGCAATTTGTCCAAGACAATTTTTCTTTCACCCCTTTGATCTCTCCAAGGAGGGTTGCATGTCTTGACAAACTCGACTATGAAAGGTGGTGATTCCTTCTTTGATTTGATCTCTAAGGCATCATCCAATTGAATCCAAAGTATATAAGTCTCAACTTGTCCCCCATTTGGACCAATCTTCAACTTCTCATCACCTCCTTTCCCGATCAAATCATCCAATTCATACACTTTGTCTCCTAGGATCACCTCCTTTTCCACCTTGTCTATCAATCTTGAAGGAAATGTAGGTGCCACATCGCCACATGGACTTTCCGCTAAAATTTTCACCTCATTTTTCTCTTCATAAAGTTGTACCAAGGTCGAAACGTCTTGCATCTCCTCAGTTGAAGGTTTCTTAATCTCACCATTCTTCTCGTCTTCAACGACTTGCAATTCCTCCTTAGTGCCTTCATCCTCTTCATCTTTGTTGAGTAAGGCTTCTCTTTCCTTAGTTGGTTCCTTTTCTTGAACCTCCACTATTTCCGTATCTTGAAATCTTACTTCCTTAAGTACCATTACCTTATCCTCACATTCATCTTCCAAAATTTCATCAATCTCCTCACAACTTCCTTCGAGACCTATTTCCTTGTCAATTGGATGCTCTTCCACATGAGGCTTCTCACTCACCTTCTTCAAGAGTTCGGATAATTGCATTTTTAATTCCAAAAGGTTTCCTGTGAGCTTATCCTGTCTCCTTTTCAAAGCTTCCCGAGGCGATCTCACTTCACTAACTCTTTCATGATCACGGCTAACCCATTCATCACAATGAACTCTTGTCATGGATGGATTCCAAGTTTGGTTCTCATCAAGTCTACATGGAGAGTAGCCATTAGATGGGGGATAATTCATGTTGTTCCAGAGGTCACAATTCCCCCACTAGTCTTCATATCTTTCAGTACTACACTCCTCTTCTTCATATCCCCAATTTGGCTTCCCCATCCAATCATGTCTCCTCTCTTCCATCCATGGGTAGCTCTCTTCAAATACCAACCGGATTGGCTTCCTAGGTCGTTGTCTCTCCAACATCTTTGCTCTCATCTCATCCAATTCCCTTTGGAGATTGTTAAGCCTCTCCGATTGAGTGCCTCGATGATTCTCCATTTGACACCTACAACAATACAACAAACTCAAAGTACCAACAAATACAAAAACAAACAACAAATTTATTCACACAAACAAAAACACAAACACCTAGCCTACAAGCTTCACTTTTCCCCCAATATCTAGCAACCTACTAAATGAAGTCCCCGACAACGGCGCCAAAACTTCATGCGGCTAAAAGTTCAATCAAATTAAACTCCTAGCTACACAAGAATGAAATTTGTCAAATCCAGGTCCTTCTTCCCTTCGCCCGCTAGATTACCGAGATACTATAGCAAAGTCTTATAGCTAGGCAAAATAGAATCGTTGAGTAGTTTCTATCAAATAGGCAATCAATTTAAACCTATGCTAAGAACATATAACAAACAATGAATTAAACCAACAAACAACATTCAAACAATTCTCTCTACACTTTGGTAAACCAAGACAAGCAAATACTCAAATGAGGTAGATAGGATGTTGAAATAAACGTAGATGTAATCCAATTAGGTTAATCATTGATGTAAACACATTTTAATCCCTAGGAGATTGAGCAATTGACCCTACACTCATTAACCCCTTGTCACGGCGAGCTAACGGTTGATGATGCTAAGACTTGCAAACTGTCACGTTATTAAGCCCTAGACCACTCCAAATAGATCGTCAATTATTGCCCTACGACCTAGGACCGCACATGTATTGGAACTAAAATTGTATGAATCTACACTATTCACGACAATTCTGCCCGCGTGTTGGCTGCAGCGTTCACGTCAACTACCTCCTAAGTTGGCTATTACCTACACCTAAGAGGTAAGGAACAAGTTCTAGTGCAATTCAAGCTCTCAAAGGAAAGTAAACAAACAATTATCAAACCTAATCTACATGCATCCTTGTTCAAATCAACATCCAAATTGAATTGGAACATCATACTTCTCAATTGTAATAATACAAAGTTGAAATCAAATACATCCATTACAATTGATATGTAGAAAATGAAATCTTCCCCAATTGGATTTGTTTGGTCTTGATCTATCCCCTTGGATCTTCAATTCTCCTCCAAGGATTGATGAATTAGCTCCTTGATACCTCTGGTGAGGTTTTGGAAGAGATGGAAATGGGAATCGTAGAGAGAATTTAGGTAGTTTCCCCTTAGATATGATAAAAACTAACTTAATAACCGTTTTCCCCCTTTTATAATGAGCAAACAGGCCTCGGATCGCCCGGTCGAAGTATGGCTCGCCCGGTCGAAGTTGGAAACTGCCAAATGCTGAAAATCACGTTCTAGCTTGGCCGGTCGGATTTGGCTCGACCGATCCAACTCTCTGTTGGCTTTGCTCGGCCGGTCCTGCTTGGCTCGGCCGGTCGAGCTCTCTGTCCTGCTCCGCTCGGCCGGTCGACGCCTCCAAACTCCAAACTCGTGCGATTTTCCTCCAAAACTCCACCAAAAATGCTAGTTTATGCTCAAAACCTATCCTACAACATTCAAAACACAAAAACACGAAAACACAACAAAAGAACAACAAAAACATATGATACGGGAGTAAAATAGC
Organism: Plectranthus barbatus; assembly: GCA_026898455.1. Lineage (NCBI taxonomy): Eukaryota > Viridiplantae > Streptophyta > Magnoliopsida > Lamiales > Lamiaceae > Plectranthus > Plectranthus barbatus. The sequence continues at coordinate 34,189 of JAPKLW010000248.1, read as the reverse complement.
CACAAACAAGCATGCGCACACATCGAAATATGGGTCATTTTACGCACGTATCACCATCTATAGACCACCATCATCGCGCATCACTCCTCATCGCCCGAGCCATTGCCTAAAAAATAGTTAATAGATTTGGGTGAGTTTTATGGACTCAGTTGGGGTACATATATCCACAATTATATACAATACAAAAATAAAATGCATGCAAAAACCGTCATGGTCCGTAGACCCATTCTGTTGCTATAGAGAGAGCCCGTAGGCTTAACTATTGTTATAGATAGTCCGAAGACCAAGCCCGAAGGCTAAACTGTTGATGTAGATAGCCCGAAGGCTTAACTGTTGCTATAGATAGTCTGAAGATCAAACTGTTGCCATAGAAACATGCATAAATTCAAGTAAAGCATATAAAAGGGATAATGTATAGTCACCACATGACACCCCACCTGAACCTTGACTTGCTTGAATGAAACTGACAAATATCAAGCGATTATGTCTTGCGCACAATCTAGCAATATATTAAATTCATAGATATTATAAAACATAACTTTAAGAACAAAATAAACAATTAGAGCTTGACTAATTACTTAAAATATTTACGTAACTATTGTATAGAATTAGTACTAAATATTTGCATGACCAATTAATAGAATTTAATATTTGCATGACCAATTAATCTTGAATTAAAGACCCTTACGCATATTTGCATGACCAATTAATAGAATATGTTAAGTTAAATAAAAGAAATAAGTCAACCACGATCATTCAAAAAAAAATGATTAAAAAAACTATACTCCTTTTATGATTCTACATCACCATGGCTAGCAAGTTTTTTTGAAAAACTAATATTCGAACTCTCAAAAGGAAAAACAATCTAACCGAGAAGTACCTTACAAAAATATTCTTCGACAACAACTTCTTAGTCTACCACTATAATTTTTCATCCACCCCATCTCCTCAAATACTACAATTCAATTCACAACAGTTCTTTCCTTTCCTTTCCTTTCCTCTCCTCTCTCTCTCTCTCTCTCTTTCTCTCTCTCTTTCTTTCTAGCTCTTTTTTAATCTCTTATACCCTTTCCAAAATTTGCACACATATTTTCTCTTTTCTTTTTTCTAAAGGGCTTATGAGAATTCTATTTTCTTTTGAGCTTTACAACCACATATCTTTACTCACCACTATACTACATATATATTTTCCAAATCACAAATCTAACCATCCTTATCCTCCTTAAATCTCATAGACAAGACAAAAACCATTATAACTCCATGCAAATCTCTTAGACAAAATAAACAAATGGAGTTAGGCATAATGAGGTTGACTAGGGATAGTTTAATATGTGAAAGGACAATGTTTAGGATTTGGGCTGACAAAGATGGCCTAAAATCATTTTCTATCCTTGTGCACAATATGCATTCTCGAAACATAAAAAAAAAAACAAGTACTAGAGAAATATACATGTGAATCTCACATGAACAAATTCAGGCTCAAATCTCACTTGGGTTCAAATTTTCTTCCACAATCAATTTCAATCCACTTAAACATCATGCAAATGTAAGTTTCAATTCAATCCTATCATGCGGTATTCTACATTCATAGGCAATCAACCACCATCAAAATCAATTCAAACTCATCATTAATCAATTCCAAACTCACACTCAATTCAAATAGTTTCAAAACTCAACAGTTTTCCTCACACTATATCCATACATTATTTTAGGCATAAATTTAAATAAAATAAAGTAGAATAAATAAAAGAATTGAAAGTTCGAATTCTTATCCACATCCACCTAACTTATTCTTAACTAAGAGAGTATAAGAAGTTTGAAAATCAGACAAGAATAAGAACAGTACCTTGTAATAGATCTCAGACATCAACATTTTTATCCACCGGAGGATTCAACGATGCTTGACTTTGACTTTTCTGTTTATTAGCACTTTTTGTCAATCAACATGAAGTGTGTCGGTTGACACAGAGCCTTGTTTGTCAACCCCTCCCTCAGTCGAAGTGTGTCTCTATCGAGACCTTTGTATCGATTGAAAACACACATGTCGATTGATACAGAGGTCAATCCTCAATTTTTTTAAATAAACTAAAAAAACAACTAAAATTCAAAAAACAAAATAAAGAAAATTAAAATAAAGAAAATCTAAACAAAAATCAAAAGGAAAGCATGTAAAAGTTGGGTTACCTCCCAACAAGTGCTTAGTTAACGTCGTAGCTCGACCGTACCTCAATTTCTCAAGTCCATGGAGGTTAGGTGCGGACTCGCCTCCCTCGTGTATCAACCATATAGACCAATCCATCTTGAATGACAACAATGAGCTCGGGGTGAGATGGTGTAATTGACAATTTTGCCATCCCATTCCCTCACTCTCATTCAATGGCAGCTCGGTCTTCCTTTTCTTCCTTGATCTCCTCCACTTCATCTTTAGAATTTTTGATGGAGGTGATCCGGTTGCACTCAGATTGTTGGTAGCTTTTGTCGATCACGAAGGTGATCTTCTCATCATTAGCATGCAAAATGATCTCGGCAGTGTAACAGTTGATCACAGCCTCGCTCGTATCAAAGAACTCTTGTCCAAGACGAGGAGCATGCTCACATCTTCCTTCATGTGGAGAACTATAAATTATGCAAGAAATATTTGATGACCCACACGAATGAGTACATCCTCTAATATACACTTTAGGTGTGACACAGAACGGTCCTCCATTTGCAGTGTGACTGTAGTTGGCCTCATCTCTCCAATGTTGAGGCGCTTGGAGATGGAGTATGGCATGAGATTGATGTTGGCACCAGTGTTGCACAACACCTTTTCGAACTCAATCCCCCCACTCTCGATTGGGATTGAAAAAAAACCTGAATCACTTCTTTTGATTGAAATCTACTACTGGAGGAGAAGGCTGCATTGCTTGTGGAGTTTGACAGTTGAATTTCCACAAATTGTTTCTTTCCACTCATCAGCTTACGGAGATACTTCATGTAGCTCGGGATTTCTCTCAAAGCCTCAATCAGTAGTAAATCGATACTTACATTTTTCAGATTTTCCACGAACCTCAAGAACTTGGACTCCTCTTATTTATTGGCAAATCATTGAGGAAAGAGCATCGAAGGTGCTGGAATAGCTTTGGAAGTTGATTTCAAGAGTCTGGGAATCCTCTGTATCGGTCGAGCTACTGGTGTGTCGATCGAGCCTCTGTGTCAATCGACAGGGTGGGTGTCATTTGACACGCCTGTTGAAATCCTCTCTGTCGTATCCTCTTCATCACTCAACATGTATGTGTCATCCTGTCCTCTGTGTCGATCAATATCTGGGGTGTCGGTCGATACAGAGGTCATCCCAGTAGAATTTTCCTCCTCTTCCCCTCAAACTCATTTTGGGGCATCATCGGGCCTTTGTAGCTGGTCCTAGATCTGAGTTTGATAGCTTACAATCTTTTTGGTTCTTGGGGTTCACTTCGGTGGTTTCGGGCAGCGTCCCTTGCTGGTGTTGTACCAAGTGAGGCAGTAATCTGACTGACTTGAATCTCCATCATCTACACATGATTCCCAAGTCTATCCACCTTAGTATTCACCCCTGCCACTTCTTGCTCCATCTTTCCAACCTGATAGTCGGAAGCTTTTATAAATTTTTACAACACCTCATTGAGGCTAACCTTCATCTTCTCTACGATCTCCCTATTCTGAACATCGAAACCATGTGGAGGATGTTCGGTGCCTTCCAGCTGAGCATAGAAGAAACCGGGATGAGCTTTTTGTTGGTAATGCTGATATCCCCCTTGCCGGTACTGATTTTGGTAACCTCCTTGGTTCATTTAATTCACGTCGGCTACGAGATCAACCTATGCAATATAAACATAAGAAACATTAGATGTTATTTTCTCCATCTCTCCCTTGAGCTTTTCGATCTCCTTCTTGAAGGTGCCATCTTCTTTCTTCTCCAACGCCTTCACTTGAGGTCTCTTTTGATTAGCCCACTTTTAAGTATGCAAGGCCATCTTCTTGAACATCTTAAGGGCTTTGTCAGTGGACTTGCTCATCACAAAACCTCCAGCTACATTGTCCACCAATTCTTGAGTTCTTTTGTTCATCCCTCGGTATAAGATATTTGCCTCCTCCTCGGTGTTGACTCCATGGCCAGGACAACTCCTCCACAACTCATTGAACCTTCTTCATGCCTTAAATAAGGACTCGTCGATCTTTTGGTGGAATTGCAGAATCTCCATCTTGTTCAAAATTATCACATAAGGTGGAATGAAGATGGCGAAGAATTCTGCTCCGAGATCATCCCAAGTACGAATGCTGCTGCAATCCAGTTGACAATCTCACACGCCTCCACAAACATTCAGAGGTGGGTGTATGGATCCTCCACAACTCGACCACCAAATTGGTTTTATTGAACCATTTGAATCAAATTGGTTTTGAGTTCAAAGTTATTGACATTGATACCAATAATGAATTCCTCATTACCGAGTTTTGGTCTATACCTTCTTACCATAGCATTGGGATCCTCATCATCGGAGTCCTCTTAGCGCAGTATTTCTTGTTCCCTTTCTCTTTCTCTCTTTGCAGCCTCGATTCTTCCTGCTTCTCTTTTGACCATTAGCTACTTAATGAGCTCTTTCATTTGATTCACCTCCTAGACCAGTAGTTACGCATTCATTTGGGTGAGTTATGTGTCTTCATTCTCCAAGGGTGGCATGTTGGGATAATCCTCCTCGGTCTGATTATGTGGTGACTCCATGCCGATGACTGTATTACTCGTCTTCTTATTTTTCCTTCTCCTGACTATGGCCACGATTTCTGGGTTGAAGACTTCGAGTGGTTTGCCCTGAGCCATCGTGTTCATGCGATTTGAGAAAAGACATAGAAAATCAATTGTGTCGACCAAAAGGGGCTCTGTTGATCGACACAAATGTCGTGGCTGTGTCGATCCACACAGAGGGTGTCGATCGATACAGGGGCCGAAACAAAAATTACTCACACACATAAAACACAAAACATTAAAATAAAAATAAAAATAAAAATAAAAACTCAATCCAACAAATTCAAAAACAAACTAATGATAAAATAGAATCTAACAGTCCCCGACAACGACACTAATTTGAAAATTGTAAAATTATAGATAAATTATAATATAGTGAGCAAATAAATTTGTAAAACCCTAAGGTTGTTGAACCCACAGAGACCGTGTAATGAGACTATTTTATATACTAGCCATAGTTTTCGAATTACAATTGTTTAAGCAATTTGAAAGCAGGGTTTGGTATTGGAATTGAATGATGACATAACAGAATTTAAAGGGGTTTTGCAAACAATAATTAAAGAGACAAATTCCAGGGCAGATAATCAAACCATCAACATGTAAAAATCATCAACTCAGCAATGGAGAAAAAAAAGATTCAAATGGATTAAATTTCGTGTTCGGCAATTTAAACCTTGATTGCTAATGCGTGACTATCTCCTCTCGGTCTCAAGACCACATCATTAATCAATCTCGATTATTATCTAACTAAATCCTACAATTTGAATCTTCTTTTTAAGACAGAAATCAATTGCAATCAATTCCCTCTTCCTATTATCAATTTTCACCTCTTCGTCCTTCAATTAATAACTACAAATCTAATTAATTTCATCTCTCGATACTTCATTAATTCAAGATTTGATTGAATTAAAACCAGGAATTATACAATGCTATAGAGTTGAATCAATTAAACATGCACCAAAAAGATTATCAAAGCCCTAGAATCTGCTAGGGTTTCTAGCCACTAAACATGACTTGAAATAAAGAAAATATATTATTAAAAATCATAAATTAACTTACAAAATAATAAAAACCTTCAAGTCTTGGAAAAACGACAATGTTAACAAATCCTAAGCAAAATTTAAAACATATTTTCGAGCCCTAGAGAGTGGTATTTATAGAGGAGAAAATAAATCTCAACAAGGTATGGGCTAAAGTATCAAAATCTTCAAATTTGGGTGAAATTGCCATGTCGGGCGTTGGTGTCAATCGACACAGCCGCAAGTCAACTTCCCTGCCATTTCTTCCTTCTCGATCGATCTCTATCCTTCGTGTCGGTTGACATCCAGGATGTCGATCGACACGAATGTCAATCTCCAACCTTTGTGTCCACCGAAACCTCCTTCAACTTTCGTCTTTATTTGATCCTCTGTGTCGATCAACATACGGGCTGTTGATCGATACAGAGGCATTTCTGGCGATTTTTTCCATCTTTTGATCAACTTTTCATCCTTTCATCACATTTAGACCCAAATACCTACAAAACATAGCATAACAAGCATAATATCCTCTATAATGCACTCACGTAAGAAAATAACTAATATTTAATCTTATATGCATAAAAAATGGAGAAAAACATTGATAAGTGAGTATAAATACGAGCTTATCACTAGGTGAAGAATATTTCACAGAAATCAGAGAATGAATAGATCATTGATTACTCTAAAGATATATAAGAATTTTGTGAATAAATCGATTTTTAACTTAGCGTATATAAATCTACACTAATCTTCAATCTTACCAGCATAAGAAATTGAATTAGTTCTCTACTTGTTAAATCTCATAAACACAACCAACATGCAATTACTCAATTTTTGTCTACTTGTGTTAGATAACAAATGCCCAGCATGCATTCGAACTAACTAGACAATACTAAAATCTGGATTACTAGATTTAGCTACGAGTTTGAAAACATTAACCCAAACAATTCGATGGAATTAAAGTACAAGTAGAAAATATTCAATCTTGAAAAAAAAACTTGTAATATCACTCTCAAAGACTCTGAAATCTGGAAGATCCTTCTGCTAGAAAGTGTTTTTAGCAATCCATGAAAGAATAAGAAGCTCTTTTACAAAATTGTTGCTAAGTGTACAAAAGATAGATCTAAAAAACTCCCACCCTAATCTATTTAAAAGATGCAAATAAATCCTAATGACATGAAAAGTGAAACTACCAATCAAATAGTAATGAGGACAAGATAATAGAGTTTTAAGGCTGGTCTTCTCGTCTGAATCATGATTTGATTGAATAAATAAAAGTAGATCCATATTTAAGTTGATCAGCGAGAGAAGTGTTGTAATAAGATACGATCAAGTTTTGTTGACAAACAAGAGCATGAGCAATGCGGGAATATGACTTGGTCGGGTCTTGTGAGGTAACAACTCTCTGACTTTTATTAAGAATTCCTCAATCATGCCAAATTATCCAAAAATATCTTTAACCTGCTTTTGCACTTGTGAAACATAAATCCTTCTTAAAAGCAAGTGTGGAAGCATTTAACCAACAAAAATAAGACATGATTAAGCATAAAAATATGACATAAAAAACGAGTTATCAAATTCACCCAAACATAAACCAAGCTTGTCCTCAAGCAAATGAGAGTCACAAATTCTCAAGTCAGGTTCTAAACATCAGGAGAACACAAGACTAAAAATAATAGATATACAGTTGAACACCATGATAAGCAAGTTTTACTAAATCAAAAGTTCAAACAAAATTGACAAAGGTACTCGCACCATGGTTCACTTTGATCGTTCAAGTGCATGAAGTGTTTAAGGGACAAAAGATCACTCAAAAGCCAATGCAAAGATTAGTTTTTACCATAGGCTCTCCATTCAATCACATCTTCACCACTTGTGTTAAAACTAGACTGCATGAGATCAAAAGATCTTTTGATTCAGTTGTAACGGGGCATCAGTTAAAGGCGGGATCATTCTGAAAAGTGAGTTTAATATCAAGGAATGAGATTATGACTGTCTTTATTAGATAAATAGCCAAGCACACAGTAGAAACATTTTCACAATTTGAGAGATATTTATTTTCAGGGGAATTGAATTTGATGATTTTCATTCATGTGTTTTTTATCGCCTTAAAAAATTTCCATCTTCTCTCTCTTTACTTTCTTTTTTTCTTTGGACTTCTTTTTTTTTTAGAAAAAAAGAAAGAAAAATAGACATAACTCAACCTTGTAGGGGTTCAAATTCCAGAGGCTTAATCAAAGAAAAGGATTCCAAGCTTCCTTGGGAGGTTAAAATGCAAAATGAAAAAAAAACTAAGGCTGAAACTTGGCTTCTAAGGATACATGTATAGGTGGAGCAAATGTTTGGCCATTTAGTACGTGACCCAAAACATGCCTTTATCATTTCAAAATAACCCAGCCTAACGATGTAGCTTTGGCACACAAATCAAGACAAGTTCTAGAAACAACAAATCCAGCAATGCTCTCAAGAAAGAAAAATCATAAAGCATGCTAAATAGGTTCAAAATATTCCCCACAATATAAAGTTTAGTTTGATCTCTGTTTTACTTTATTATCTCCAAATCATCAACAAAAAAGTAGCAAAACAAGGAGTTCACTGAAATCTATCATGCAAAAGTCCTACAATCTGCCTTTGTAAGTTCAATACCCAACAAGAGTCAAAGCAACACTCGTAGTTTATTAAGACAAAATAATCTAGAAAAGCAGTTTCACATCAATTCATAAACTAAAATAGAAATTAAATCCCACTCCCCCGAAGTTATATCATACATTGTCCTCAATGTATGGTAACAGAAGTAAACAAACAGGAATTTAAAGAACAAAAGTTAGGAATATGCCTTGAGTTTGGTCGACTGATAAGTTCGTTATTTTGCTAACTTATCAATTAGTTTCTAGTTCATTTAATGTTCAAGTTCCGTGATTTTCATGTTTATTTATGCATCATAGTGCTTTTGTGGTGTATTCGTGTTTAGTGGTGAATTTCCCTAGGAAAAAGAAGTGTATTCGCACAAGGGAAGAAAATTGATGGAACTGAATCGATTTCTCGAGACTCTATTTTGAATAAAGGCAAGTTTATTACATGTTTTATCTTTTCATAATGTCTTTAATTATGACTAGCATGAACTAATATCTTAATCAGATTCTAGGGTTATAAAATTTATCCTGATGGCATCTTTATGGATTAATTCAATCTAATGCCTTTCCTTGTTCGATTTATTAGCCACTTATTTATGTTATTAGTTAATTAATTTGAGACTCAAAAGGTGAATTGATTAACAAGAAAAGAGTTTCATAATATAATCATTTATTCTTGTCTTAGAAAGAGGGAATTAGATTATAGGATTTAATATGTTAATTTTTGGAGTTATTGAATTATTCTTGAGACCGAAAGGGTAAAGGAAATTTGATAATCTACTTTGTAAATTGACAAATTATGAAGTTTACAATACTTTTCTGATTTCCATCTTGCAAGGAATTAAATTGGTATTTGATGAATGTATCTATTGCATGCGAGGAAGGATAGTAATAAAATCACTAGAATCTGAATCCTTGCATCTGATTTAAAACCCTTTTAATTTCTTCTGTCTGATTTTATTTATAGTGTTTGAAATTTGGTTCTAATTTAGTTTTCAAAATTATTTTCAACAAAACCTTTCAAATTCGATTTTCTCAAACAATATTATGAGAAACTGTAGTTCAGTACTTAGGATTGTTCGATATTTCATTCCTCGTGGGATCGGTAATTGTTATTTGCTGCTATATTATTAGCTATGCTAAGTCGTTAATAATTTTAGCGATTAAATTTTGGCACCATTGTCGAGGAACGAATAGAATTAATCTTTATATTAAATTTATTATCGGAATATTGTTTTGAGCTTTATTTTTCTTGTTTTTAATTTTTGGTTAGTGTGAAAATTTGGCTCTATTTCAACTGACTTGAGACTCTATCGGTCGACGAGATTTTAAAATCTGTGTTGGTCTATGCAGTTCTGAAAAAAAATTCTATATTTTTTAATACGATCCTCACTGGGAAGGTTTAGATCGTAGCCCAGGAACTCGGACGAATTGACTCAGACGCGACGCAGAAGCAAACAAACAGAACTAGAACAGAAAAACCACGATAGGATGGGAGTCCAGCACTTCTAATTCGACCCTTCAAATGACGTATTCCAGAAGAATCTCATATACACCCCAAGAAGCTGAAGAATTATCGACCCTTCAAATAATGTATTCCTGATAAATCTCATATACAACCCAAGAAGCTGAAGAACAATCAATGCAGAACTGATGAAACTGATACAATGGAAAGATCCAACACCTTTGGATTCGAAAGCATTCAAGTACCGTAGTCCAGATTGAAAATCTCCTACGATCTAAGAAGGGGATTGATCCAACAACGGAGGATATAGTCGAAGACACCACAAACAGATGTGAAAGTCCGATTGATAAGTAAATTTTGAATCTCAAGGTAATCCACATAAATTCATGAGTTTTTAGAATTGGAGAAATAACTCACAAACTTATTATTGAACTGAAAACTGAATTATTTGATCCATAACAAGATCTATATATAGGCAAACTCAAATCATAATAAGGAAATCAAATCCTAATCTAATAAGGAAATCAAATCCTAATTTCATAAGGAAATCAAATCATAATCTAATAAGGAAATCAAATTCTAATAAACTAAGGAAATAAAATATATCTACAAGATATAATCCTAAATTACTTAAATAATTAACTACCAAATCTTATCAAGATAAATCAAATCTTCAATCATATCTTCAATTAATCTTCTTGAAATATCTTGATAAATCTTGCCTACTAGATCTCCATCATTCCCCTCTTCGTCAAAGGGATTTTTCCTCAAATCCACGCCTGCACTGGACTCAATGGACCATCTTACATTGCCCTTGGTTGGCTTGTTTGGCACATCATCATGTTCAAAATCTGGCAATTGCCTCTCTTCATGCATCTTTATTTTCATACCAATAGTCCTCACAAGAATGGATTGAACTATGTTCTTTTGGACCATCTCTTCAACTTTTATTAATTTTGTCTCCATCTTCTGCTGCACTTGACTTTGATTTTGTATACCCAAAAGTGGATAGGTAATGATAGTAACTGTAGTTGGAACCTCGATCTCTTCATTTTCTTCAATATGACTCTCCAAAGGTGTAGCAACTCTCACAACCTTTTCTTTGGTCTTTCGAATTGGTTGTATCGACTCAGATTCGGTTGCAACCAATGCTTCACCAGGAACCTCCAATGGAATCTGAACTGCTACATGTTCTTCCTTGATCTCTTGAACTGATGCACGCAACGACTCAGACTTGGTTGCCATCAATGTCTGCTCCACCATTGACTGAAGCTTGTCAAAAAATGAAGAATAATTATCTGTTTGACTCTCCCACCTTGCTTTTCTATATCCCATCTTTTTGCTGCCCAAATAATCATCTTCCAATGCATCAAGCCATTGATGCAACATCTCCATCTCTAACGTCACCATCTTTCTTAAATCAGATTTCAAAAACTTCATCATATACCTCATCTGAATTCTAGCATCATCTAATTCCTCATATTCGATTTTAGACATTCTGCACATGGAACGTCACAACCAATTAATAGCACTTGTAGATCTCATCAAGACGTTTCTGATAAGTACAATTATGCTAAAATTGGACACCTGTAGCAAAAGTTATGGCAAAAATAATTTCTCTCTCTCTCTCTCCTTTTTTTTCTTTTTTTTTCACGAGTTTTTTCTCTCTTTTTTATATTCTCATTTTTTTTTTGAAATAACAAAAGTCAACAAAGAAAATATGGATAAAGAAATATTTGAATAAGGTAATTACCAAATTACTTGGTAATAAAGAAGGAAAATATGGAAAATGAAATATTCGAATAAGGTAATTACCAAATTACTTGGTAATCTAGAAGGGAAAATATGGATAAAGAAGAATTTTAATAAGGTAATAAAAGATAAGGAAGGATTTGATATTATGGAAAGATTGAACTAGATATGGATGGAGAGATTTGAATAATTATGGTATGGTATTAATAATTCAAATCTTGACTAATAAGAACCCTAAATTAACGACTCAAAGACATGAAAATATATGAATCAAGAACGACACAAAAGACACGAAATTGAAAGACAAGGAAGAGGAAGGACACAACTTGGATATTGATACCTAAATGATAAGGAAAAGAAAGACACAACCTGGCTCTGGGTACCAAAATGATACAATCCTCACCGAGAAGGTTTAGATCGTAGCCCAGGAACTCGGACGAATTAACTCATACGCGACGCAGAAGCAAACAAACAGAACTAGAACAGAAAAATCACGATAGGATGGGAGTCCAGAACTTCTAATTCGACCCTTCAAATGATGTATTTTAGACGAATCTCATATACACTCCAAGAAGCTAAAGAATTATCGACCCTTCAAATAATGTATTCTAGATAAATCTCATATACACCCCAAGAAGCTGAAGAACTATCAATGCAGAACTGATGAAACTGATACAATGGAATGGTCCAACACCTTTGGATTCGAAAGCCTTCAAGTACCGTAGTCCAGATTAAAAATCTCCTATGACCCAAGACGTGGATTGATCCAACAACGAAGGATATAGTCGAAGACACCACAAACGGATGTGAAAGTCCGATTGATAAGTCAATTTTGAATTTTCATAAATGGAGAAATAACTCACAAAATTATTATTGAACTGAAAACTGAATTATTTGTTCCATAACAAGGCCTATATATAGGCAAACTCAAATCCTAATAAGGAAATCAAATCCTAATCTAATAAGGAAATCAAATCCTAATTTCATAAGGAAATCAAATCCTAATCTAATAAGGAAATCAAATTCTAATAAACTAAGGAAATAAAATATATCTAAAAGATATAATCTAAAATTACTTAAATAACTAACTACCAAATCTTATCAAGATAAATCAATCCTTCAATCATATCTTCAATGAATCTTCTTGAAATATCTTGATAAATCTTGCCTACTAGATCTCCATCTTTTTTATTCCCTTAATTATTTGTGTCTCCAAATATTTATTTCTTCTATTGGTAGTTTCCTTTAAAGTTATTTCCTTAGTTAATTGTTGCTTATTTAATTTATTTCCTTTAGTATTTGTTTTCCTTATTATTTATTTCATGTTTAATCACTTTCCTTCTCTTCCTGTTTAGGTAGTTTATGACCACGAGGACATAAGAGAAGGAATAGATTGCATACGATCCCAAGATCGAAGCCACCTGTAGAAGAAATAATAGTAGAAGAACCGAGAAAAAGGAGAAAGCAGCCAAGACAAGAAGATGGAGGTGAATAATCAAAATAGCGAGCCTAACAATCAGAACAATCCACCTGGTCTTACTCCTGAAGAGCAAGCCGAGATCGTCCGAGAGATGCATGCTTTGAGGGAGCAGATCCGGTTACGACTGCAAGAAACAAGTGTAATCCTCAGCCTGACCCATATTCTGAAGATCCACCATAAGGTTAAGAAGATGAACATGAATGATTCGACGAGGATGAGGACGAGAATGCTATTCAGAATAGGTATTGCCCTTGATTCCGAGAGATAGATTTCCGAGTTGGCATCAATGTCAACAATTTTGAGCTGAAGTTGGGATTGGTGCAAATGGTACAACGGAGTCAATTAAGGGGCCAAGCTACTAAGGACCCCTATTCCCATCTAGACAAGTTCATCATGCTCTGTAATACTGTGAAGATTAATGGAGTCAGTCAAGGAGCTAACCGGATGCAACTTTTCGCATTCTCTCTGAGGGACAAGGAACAATCTTGGGTTTCTGCTCTTGATAAAAACCAAATAGGTACCTTGGATGAGCTGAGGAATGAGTTTTTGGCAAACTTCTTCCCACCTAGCGTCATTAGACAGAGGAGGAAGGATATTACCAGGTTCACTCAGAGGCACGATGAAAACTTCTATGAGGCTTGGGAGCGATACAAAGAATTGCTGAGATCTTGTCCCGACCATGGATTATCTCTTGAAGAGCAGGCAGAGAATTTTTATGAAGGCTTGAATGACATGACGTGGAGTTGGTTGATGCTACACTTGGAGACTATATCATGACAAAGAGTGCTCAGAGAGCCATGGAATTCTTCCAGAAGATGGCAAACAATACTCACAGGTGGTCCGCTATTTGACAAAGGCCTATTAAAGCAGTGGAGCAAGTTATTGATGAAGTTGATATAAAGACTGAAATCAAAAAGCTTTGAGAGGATTTTGTTGCACTTAAAGCTGGACAAACTGTTGTTGTTGTTGATCAAGTCCGAGCTCAGGGTGAAGGAAACTGAATGGATGTTAATTTTGTCCAACAAGGTGGTTTCCAAAACAACTACCGAGGAGGCTATCAACAAAATAGTCAGACCTACAATCCCAATGTCGCAACAAACCATCCCGGTTCTCTTACTCAAATCCTCAAGCAACAGAACAACCACCACCTAACTTTGCAGTTCAGAATGGAGCGGTTGTGGAGAAAAAGAAGCCGAATCTCAAGGAAATCTTGTCTAAATTTAAGGAAGGTTCAACTGATAGAGTGGGAAAACTGGAGCAAGATGTTTCTGGAGTTAGCACCAAGGCGGATCGAGTGGAGAAGCACATGCAGATCATTGAAACACAGGTTAGCCAAATTGCTAATGCCCTTGGAGCTCAGCACAAGCCCGACCACCTTCCGAGCAATACATAGGTTAATCTTAAAAATAGAAGAATAAAGTCAATGCCATCACTCTCAGAGGTGGAAAATCATACCAGAGGCCAAAAACACCCAGAAACAGACCAATCGGAGGGAAACAGGGAAGACAAGTCAAAAAACCCATTGAAAAGGCCTCTATTTTGACTGACACATCTTGTTTCGGTCAATGCAAAGGCATGGATGAGATGGCTGCACCACAGTCTGCGTCGACCAATGCATACCCATGTCGGTCGATGCAAACACGAATTCCATCTGTTAAGAAGCCCCCGATGCCATTTCCGCAGCGCTTTGCCAAATCCAAGATGAATGAGAGGTACGCACGTTTTTTGGAGAACATGAAAAAAGTGCACATCAATATTCCACTGGTCGAGGCCTTGCAAAAGATGTCCGGTTACATAAAATTCTTAAAAGATATGGTTTCTCAGAAAAAGCCTTTTCTAAATCATGAGACTATCAATCTGTTTGAAGAATGTAGTGAAGTAATTCAGAAGAAGATGCCTCTTAAGAGGGAGGATCCTAGTTCTTTCACCATTCTTGCATCATCGGCGGAGAAACTTTTGGCAAGGTGATGTGTGACTCAGGTGCATCCATCAATTTGATGCCCTTGTCGATCTTCAAATGATTGGAAATTGGGAGCATCAAGCTGACTATGATTTCACTCCAGATGGCAGACACATCAGTGTCCTATCCTAAGGGCATTGTTGAAGATGTGCTGGTGAAGGTAAAAGATTTCATCATCCCTGCAGACTTTGTAGTCTTCGACATGGAGGAAGTTAAAACATCCCTCTTATCTTAGGGAGACCATTCCTGAAAAATGGAGGCGCACTGATTGACATTAGGGATGGGAAGCTGACTTTCGGGTGAATGATGAATCTTTTACATACTCTATCTACAAGTCCATGCAGAAGCACAATGATGCGAGCTACTAAGAGGAGTGCCACATGATAAATTGCGATGAACCGGTGATTTTTTCTCCTTTTTCTTCCATTAAATCTGATCCTGATTATCGTGAAATCTATTCATTGCACTCTCTCTTTTCTTTTACAGATTTAGATGAAGCTTATGAGGAGATTTAAAGTCTTGTTATGGAGCTGGATGTGTTTGAAGAGATCCCGAGGGACAAAGAATTCAGAATGTAGAAGTTGCTAGCTTGTTTTGCCCAGAAAGTGAAAGGAAAATGAGGGATGAGCTTTGTTTCGCCCGAGGCAAAGACCATGTCGATCGACACGTGTTTCATCACTGCATCGGTCAATGCAAGGAGTATGTCGGTCGACACGGGCAGCAACGTTGATGAGAATCTTGATTCGATCGAAACAATGAGATGTGGAAAAGGGGTGTCCCAAAATTGGCCCACGTCGGTCGACACAGAGCATGTCGAAATAGGGCCATCTAACTCCGATCCACCTGTTTTAGACCACAAACCACTCCCTTCTCACCTTCAATATTCTTATCTTTGTCCAAATAACATTTATCCTGTGACTGTGCTTTCTTATCTTATGCAGGTTGAGTTGGACAAGCTACTCCGAGTTCTGAGGAAACATAAGTCTGCAATTGGCTTGGACACTTGGGGATATTACAGGGATCAACTCTTCAGTTTTCATTCACAAGATAATATTGGAGGAAGATACAAAACCAAAGCGGCAAGCACAACGAAGGCTGAACCCAATCAGGCTGGAAGCCGTGAAGAAATAAGTACTTAAGCTTCTGGATCACGGGATAATTTACCCCATCTCAGAAAGTAAGTGGGTGAGCCCCACTCAGGTGGTTGCAAAGAAATGAGGGATGTAGATATTCAAGAATGATGATGGAGAAGAGGTTGCCACCCGACCTGTTACAGGATGGCGGTTCTGCATCGACTACAAAGCTCTTAATGTTACAGGGATCAGCTCTTCAGTTTTCATGCACAAGATAATATTGGAGGAAGATACAAAACCAAAGCGGCAAGCACAACGAAGGCTGAACCCAATCAGGCTGGAAGCCGTGAAGAAATAAGTACTTAAGCTTCTGGATCACGGGATAATTTACCCCATCTCAGACAGTAAGTGGGTGAGTCCCACTCAGATGGTTGCAAAGAAATGAGGGATGTAGATCGTCAAGAATGATGATGGAGAAGAGGTTGCCACCCGACCTGTTACAGGATGGCGGTTCTGCATCGACTACAAAGCTCATAATGTTACTACATGCAAAGATCATTTTCCACTTCCTTTCATTGATCAAATGCTAGATAGGCTTGCCAGTTACTCCTTATATTGTTTTCTTAATGGCTATTCAGGTTATAATCAGATTGTAGTTGCACCGGAGGACCAGCACAAAACAACCTTTACCTACCCATATGGCGTATTTGCTTATCGGAGGATGCCGTTTAACCTTTACAATGCCCGATGACTTTTTAAAGATGCATGATGGCCATCCTTGATGATCTAATTGAGGACATTATGGAGGTATTCATGGATGACTTCTCTATTTTTGGTAGTTCATTTGACACTTGCTTGCAAAATCTAGCTACCATGATGGAGAGGTGTTCAGAGACCAACCTCTGTATGGATTAGGAGTAGTGCCACTTTATGGTGCGTGAAAGGATTGTACTGGGACATCGAGTGTCGGCTGAGGGATTGGAGGTGGATCGTCCTAAAGTTGTCGCAATCGAGAAGATTCCACCACCGACCAATGTAAAGGGAGTGAGGAGTTTTCTCAGCCATGCCGAGTTCTACAGAAGATTCATCAAAGATTTCTCTAAAGTCTCAAGGCCCTTGTGCAATTTATGGGAGAAAGATGTCTCTTTTGTTTTTGATTTTGAGTGTTTGCAGGCATTTGAGAAATTGAAGAAGGCCTTAGTTACCACACCTGTTCTGACTTCTGAAGATTGGAGTGAACCATTTGTGCTGATGTGTGACGCCAGAGACGATGTAGTGGGAGCAGCCTCAGGCCAATTGAAGGGGAAGTTGTTCCATGTGATTCACTATGCCAGCAAGAGTATGAATCTGGCGCAGTGCAATTACACCACCATTGAAAAGGAGATGTTGGCAGTTTTTTATGCTTTTGATAAATTTTGGTCCTATCTGATAGGTTGAAAACTGTTCTTTAGACTGACCATGCTGCCATTAGATATCTATTTGCCAAGCGGGATGCCAAGCCTAGGTTGATTCGATGGATCCTACTACTCCAGGAGTTTAATGTGGAGATCAAGGATAGGAAGGGGAGCGAGAATGTGATAGCTGATCACTTATCGCAGTTGGAGCCTTAATTGGAGGTAGATGAGCAGGATTCAAGGATTCAGGAGAATTTCCAAGATGAGCAGATGTGCTATATTGAAGATTCAAGAGACATGCTTGTGTCCATGACGTCGTGATTTGCCGAATATGCAAACTATCTTGACACTGGTGCTCTTCCTTCAAATAGTTCCCCTATGCTCAGAAGAAGTTCTTGAGAGATGTTCGCTCCTATTATTGGGAGGACCCCTACTTGTGGCGTCGATGTGCTAACGACATCATTCGCCGATGTGTCCCTCAGATCATTGAGGCTTGTCATGCTTCTGCTACAGGTGGTCATCATTCTGCCAACTGACTACCTTCAAGGTGCTAGCTAGTGGATTCTATTGGCCCTCTATTTATTAGACTTGTCGTGGCTGGATTACTAGTTGTGATCATTGCCAGAGGTCCGAAAATATTTCTAGGAGGGATGAGATGCCACAAACTCCCGTGGTAGAGGTTGAGATTTTTAATGTTTGGGGGATAGATTTCATGGGACCATTCCACCTTCCTGAGGCTTCACTTACATTCTGCTGGTCGTTGATTATGTTTTGCAATGGGTGGAGGCCATTCCGACCACCACAAATGATTCAAAAGTTGTGGTCACTTTCCTGCAAAAGATGATGACCCGATTTGGGGCGCCAAGAGCGTTAGTAAGTGATGGGTGATATGTGCGTAAAATGACCTATATTTGGATATTTGTGCATGCATGTTTGCGCTCATTTTACTCCCATATCATACGTTTTTGTGTTGTTTTCATTGTATTATCGTGTTTTGTGTGACTTGGAGTGTGTAGGTTTAGTTTGGAGAATAATTCATCATTTTGGGTTGAGTTTTGGTGGAAAATCGACTGGGCTAAGCTGCAAAGGGTGTGAAGATTAACCGGAATGAGCAGAGGAGCAGCAGGAAGGATTTCAGAGACAAATCTCGGCTGATCTTACAGAGATCGCCTGATCTGGGCATTTTAGAGGAAAATTCCAGCCAATCCTGCCGAGCTCGACCAATCTGGCAGTTTAGAGGCAAATTCCGGCCGATCCTGCAGAGCTCGAGCGATCCAACATTTCAAAGGGGAATTTTGGTCGAGCTAGATCCATGCCAAACGATTCGTTACATGCTGTTCAACAAATTTTAAATTTAGAGCTATCCCGGACGATCCTATGTCATCTCGGTCAATCCTGGGCTCTAGAAGTTGAGTATAAAAGGTGGATAAATGAGATTTAAAAGGGGAGATTCAGATTTTAGAATAGATTGGAGAGGTTATTTTCTAGGATTTCACTTCCCACTCATCCATAACCTCAAGTAAGGTGGATTTCAAGCCAAACCAACTCGATTGGAAGATCAATGTAGGCTAAGAAGGAGATCAAGGGTTAAATCACCCAACTGGGGAAATTCTATACCTTGTTTTACTCTTGTAATGGAATTGTTTGCATTTTGTATTCAATTGAACCTTGTCAAAGGTATGTGTAGCTAAATCATTGCGGATATTGGTAGATTGAAGCTTTTAAATGTTTAATTGAGCTTTAATTGTATGTTTACTTCTATTCAATTGATTGCACACACTTGAGCTTTTTCCTAAATCACATAGTGTAGGCATTCACCAGCTATGTGTGTTCTAGACACCGAAATTGCAGCCATTACACGGATCTAGGTGTTGTGAGAAGTGTAGAAGCATATAGGTTTTGATCCAATCCCTGTGCGGAGATTGCCTATAGGTCGATAACCTAAGGACTATTTATAGTAGAATTAGATACTATAACGTAACTGTTTGTGTTTAATTTCATCTACTTTTATCTCACCGGTACTAAGGGAGATAGGAAGCTTGGGGGTAGGTTGATCATCGTTGAGTGGATTAAAAACTTGTTTACAACATTCAAATCAATTTCATGGTTTCAAAGTGGATATCTTACCAATGTCCTTATTTTGTCGTTGTTGATTTTATCTCTTGAGTTTTAGTATTATAATTGCTAAAGAGTGTGGAAGTAAATTGTTGAATGTTTAGAGATTGCATGTTAGTTAAAGCTAGCTTAGTTAGATAGTTGGATTTAATGATTACTAGTACAGTTCACAACTTAACAACTAGTCATTCTTAGATACGCAACAATACATAAGTTTCTCGTATTCTAGTAGGCGAATTGGGAAGAACCTGGATTGATTTTCATTACTTGTATGCACTTGAGTTTGATTAACTTGGTTGGTTGAATTGTGTGTGCATCATGTTTTTGGCACCGTTGCGGGGATCTTCATTGAGTAGGTTGCTAGATATTTGATAAAGTGTATTGTCCGTAGTCTAAGTGTTTGTTTGAAATTTGTTTGTTGTTGATTGGAGTCTTTGGATTTTGTAGGTGTTGCATGTTAACAAGATCCAAAGCTCGGTTGCTTGAGGAGCAGAAGTTCCAACAAAGGATAGAAGGAGTTGAGCTTGAGTTTGAATTGGAGAACCAAAATGACGATACGTGAAGAATGGACGAGCTTGAGAGGCAATTGGAAATGATGAGAGCCTTGATGAATGGCCAAAATAAACCGAGAAGGCCTTTACAAAACTTCTTTAGGCCTCAAGGAGAGCAAGCTACCAGTGGATTTTGGATGGGGGTTAATGCAACTCAATTCGAGATTAAACCTTTATTGGTCGAAATGATACAAAATAACATGCTACGGAGGACCCGAATGCTCACATATTGCGATTTCTTGAGATCACGGATACTATAAAGATTAACCAAGTGCCTCAAGACCATTTTCGCTTGAGACTTTTCTCATTCTCCTTGAGAGACGGAGCAAGGCATTGATTCGAGGGCCTAGACAAGTGCAATATTGCCTCATGGGAAGAACTTCAGGAGAAGTTTTTATTCAAGTTCTTTCCTCCCAGCCTTACTTTGAAAAGAAGAGCCGACATTACATCATTTGGACAACGGTATGATGAACGACTATATGAGGTTTGAGACCGCTTTAGAGATCTTCTCCAATGATGCCCGGGGCACGAATTGTCTCGAAGTAAACAAATTTGCCAATTCAATGGAGGTCTCGACTACTAGACTAAAGTTATGATGGATGCGTCATTGGGAGGTTCGTTTTTAGACCAAGAGAAAGATGAATCTTGGTGAACCATTGAAAAAATGGCGAAGAATAGTTTTCAGTGGCCAAGGGAGAGAAGGGATTCCAGCCGGTTAAGTCGGTGAATGAGATACAAGAATGCGAAGAGTTGAAAGAGCAAATTGCCATGATGAGGATGAAGCTTGATGCATTAACTACCTTGGGGGGTAGAAGGGAGGATATGAAGTTGATGAAGCAAGAGGAGGTTTACCCGGAGCATGTGAATTTTCCTAATAAACGAATGGGGTACAACAACAATCGACCTCCATACAATCCACAAGGTAATATGTACTATCATCCCAACAATCGTTTCCATCCCAATTTCTCTTACGCTAACCCCAACCATGCCCTTAATCCTCCTATGCAAATTGAAAACGAAGGAAGTAGTGGTCAAGGTGAGTATGTAGGAGGAGGTAGTTGGTTCGGGAACCAAGAGGTGAGAAATAATCCTAGTGAAGAGTTAGAAAAGAAGTTTGAAAAATATAATGGGATGTTTGCTGAAATCCAATTGCAAATTTCATCAATTGCCAAGCAACTAACTGGGAAGCACCAAGCTGGGAAATTTTCAAGTGACACGGAAGTGATACAAAAGAAAAGTTGCAATGTGGTGGATGGAAAGCAAAGTCAAGATGAGACGATGTTGGTGATGACTCCGAAGCTTGAGAATGTGGAGTCGGAAGTTGAAGAGAAGGTTGTGAATGAAGAAGGGTTGAAGGAACCGGAAGTTAAATAAGTGAAAGAAGAGAAAGAAGCTCAAGGTGAAGATGTAAACTTCTTTGATTATGTGAGGAAGGGTGATATTGAGATGCCCCAACCGGAAGAGATTCAAAGAGTTCCACTACTTGATGAGTTGATAGAAAAAGAGTCGAATTTGGATGGTGATTCCTTTGAATTTGGAATTGTCGAGGATGAGTTGGGAGGTGAAAATGAGGATCAAGGAGAGAAGAAAGTTGCTAATAAAAAAGAAGACCTGGGGAGTTTTATCATAAGTTGCAAGACTGGGGATACATATGTTGAGAAAGCCTTGTGTGATTCTGGGGCTAGTGTAAATGTGATGTCTTGGAGCTTATACAAGGAATTGGAAGTTGGAGATTTGAAACGCACTAGCCAAGTCCTTCAAATGGCTAACCATGCATTGTTTTGCCCAAGAGGGGTTGTGGAGGACGTGCACGTGGAGGTTTTGAGTCTTACATTCCCGGGGGACTTTTTGGTTGTTGATATGAAGAATAAGGGGGGTGTTCACCTAATTTTTGGAAGGCCATTCTTACACACGGCCGATGCTTTGTTCGACATGAAAACTGGTGAACTTACTTTTCGATGTTGTGGAAAAGAAGTAGTTTTCTCTTTACCTTCAAAAGGAATGGATGATATGAAAGATGAATGGCAATTGGAAATTGATAAAGGAGTTCAAAAGAAGAGGTTTAAGGATGATTTTGATCCAAGAGTGGTTACAATGGATGAAGGCAAGGAGATAGATGTGGATCCGGGGGATTACTTGGATGAAGAACAAGGAAGAATGAAGAAAGCTAGAGTTGAGAATGATCCACCCCGGAGTGCACGAAGGAAGTTGACATTTCTAGATGACCTTTTGCACTCGGAGCAAGGTACGAGTTCTGGTTCTTCCCTATTTGATGATGATTGATGAGTTCGAGGTAAGAAGTCAAGCTATTGACGATAAAGAAGCACTTGTTGGGAGACAACCCAATATTTACTTGTTTTGGTAATTTTGGTTTTTTGGAATATATGTTTAGGTTGTTTGGTTTTATTGATTTTGTTTTTGTTAGAATAATGGATTTAGGATGCTTGATTTGTGGATGTCTTTGCAAAACTTACATGTTTTTGTTGATGAGAATTCAGATTTGGGGAGGTGCAAACCCAAAATGGAGCTGAAAAATTGAAGAAAGAATGCTGGGAACTTGCAAAATAGAGGGAAATCTCACCCGGGACTGTTTCGGATCATCTTGGCTTAGGAAAGATCGGCCAATCCCAAGTCTTGCTAATGTGGGATCGACCGTGCTCAATAAGAATTCAAAATTTTTTGCGGTCAGGGTATCAGACCGATCGATCCATTGTAGGATCGGTCGATCTGGATCAGGCAGACCAAATATCAGGCGGATAGACCCTCGGGTCAGTCGATCCACCTTTAGATCGGTCGATCCCTACGCTATTTTAAAAGAAAAGTTAGGGCTCATTTTGCCCCATCTTGATTTCTGTCGAAATTCTCTTCCCGAATTTTCTCTTGTGCTTTATTTCACTGATTTGAGTGGTTCTCACTCTTTGATTTCTATCTATGGCCAGCAAGAGAGCAAGGGGGAGTTCATCTTCTTCCATTAGTCGCCATAAGGGATTTGATGATTGATATGTGCGTAAAATGACCTATTTTTTGATGTGTGAACTTGCATGTTTGTGTCCATTTTACTCCCATATCATATGTTTTTGTTGTTCTTTGGTTGTGTTTTTGTGTTTTTGTGTTTGGAATGGTGTAGGTTGTGTTTAGAGCATAAAACAACACTTTTGGATGAGTTTTGGATGAAAATATCCCGAGCTAGGAGTCAAAGGGAAGCAGGATCAACCGAGCAGAGAAGAAAGGGTGCTGGGGCATTGCAGAGACTTCGCTCGGCCGAGCCAAACTTGGCTCGGTCGAGCCAAGCCCTTCAGAGAGGTGGCTCGGTCCCAAAGCGTGGTTTTGAGGTTTTCCAGTTTTGAGCTCGCTCGGGCGAGCCAGCTTTGGCTCGGGCGATCCGAGGCCCTGTTTGCTCATTATAAAAGGGGGGAAAATGGTTATTATTTTAGTTTTTATCATATCTGAGGTTCTCTCTACGATTCCCATTTCCATCTCTTCCAAAACCTCACCCAAGGTATCAAGGAGCTAATTCATCAATCTTTGGAGAAGAATTGAAGATCCAAGGGGGTAGATCAAGACCAAACAAATCCAATTGGGGAAGATTTCATTTTCTACTTATCAATTGTAATGGATGTATTTGATTTCAACTTTGTATTGTTACAATTGAGAGGTATGATGTTCTAATTCAATTTGGATGATGATTTTAACAAGGATGCATGTAGATTATGTTTGATAATTGTTTGTTAACTTTCCTTTGAGAGCTTGAATTGCACTAGAACTTGTTCCTTACCTCTTAGGTGTAGTTAATAGCCAACTTGGGAGGTAGTTGACGTGAACGCTGCAGCCAACACGCGGGCGGAATCGTCGTGAATAGTGTTGATTCATACGATTTTAGTTCCAATCCATGTGCGGTGCTAGGTCGTAGGGCAATAATTGACGATCTATTTGGAGTGTTCTAGGGCTTAATAACGTGACTGTTTGCAAGTCTTAGCATCATCAACCGTTAGCTCGCCGTGACAAGGGGTTAACGAGTGTAGGGTCGATTGCTCAATCTCCTAGGGATTAAAATGTGTTTACATCAATGATTAACCTAATTGGATTACATCTACGTTTATTTCAACATCCTATCTACCTCATTTGAGTATTTGCTTGTCTTGGTTTACCAAAGTGTAGAGAGAATTGTTTGAATGTTGTTTGTTGGTTTAATTCATTGTTTGTTGTTATATGTTGTTAGCATAGGTTTAAATTGATTGCCTAGTTGATAGAAACTACTCAATGATTCTATTTTGCCTAGCTATAAGACTTTGCTATAGTATCTCGGTAATCTAGCGGGAGAAGGGAAGAAAGACCTGGATTTGACAAATTTTATTCTTGTGTAGCTAAGAGTTTAATTTGATTGAACTTTTAGCCGCATCAATGATGAAGAGTTTGAAAGATACAAAAGTTTGATTGATAAGCCAGTCGTTGGGACTAGTTATCTCTACCAGGAGATTTTGGAAGCACTAGGGTTCAAAGGTGATGTGTGGAGCCTTCGCACTGTATTGGCTGGAGATGGTTCTTAACTACAAATTGGTCGGCGTACGTGGCAGTGACAAAAGAATTCCTGGCTTCGATAGTTGTAATGAAGGTCATGGAAGGTAATCCTATTTCTGTGAAGTTCAAAATTAGAGGTCATAAGCTCTTTTTGAGTAGGTCAGAAATTGATGACATTTTTGGGTGTAAGGAGGATTCCTTGTTTCTCTTTGACGAACTTGATCCTGCTGAATTTTTGGAGTCAATTTCAAGGATACGAACTGTGGGTGTTTTTGATATTAATTCTTGTAAGTTATCCTCAATTAGAAACCCTATTATCCGGTATCTTCATAAAGTAATAGGAGGGTTGTCTTGTGGGCACGAAATGTCTGGCACTGTAGGATTTTCTGAGCTTTATTTTTCGTTTGCTTTGTTGAATGAGAAGAAGTTTTCAGTTGTAGGTTTGTTACTGGATAGTTGGACCGGATTAAAAAATTTGGGACACCCCTTTATTTGTGGTGGTGCTATGTTGACTCCTATTTTTGAACTCTTTGGTAATAATCTGTTTGGTGATTTTGCCCCTTGATTGCCTCTTGACACCACTGCGTTGGTTGCTAATGTTTTTTTGCTTCCTTCTCGGTACGGAGAGTGTTCACTACAAGAAAAAAGGTTAATCGACTACACATAATAGACAACACAAAAATTAAGTAGTGTAGTCTGTATCATAATAGACAACGCGAAGTTGAAGGCGCATATTCTATCGGAAGGGCACTAATAGAAGATGCGGGAAACCGCGTCATCTATATCGATATAGACGACGCATAAATATTGTGTCGTCTATATCAATATAGACGACGCGGTTTGCCGCATCGTCGATAATTATGCATGCGATAATAGACGATGCAGTGGTGTGCGTCGTCTATACCAATATAGACAATTAGAGATATTCGCGTCGTCTATATTGATATAGACGACGCACACCACTGCTTCTTCTATATATATATATATTTTCTTTTTTATTTTGTGATAAAATTAATCTCAATGCCATTTACCCCCAATTTCACGTACGCCCTATTCCCTTCTCCCCTGTCTCGCCGACCGCCACCTCCCTGCACCACTGCACTCCTTTCCCCGCCGCACTACCTGCCCTGCCGCACTCCCTGCCCCACCGCAGTCCCTGCCCCGCCGCACTCCCTGCCCCGACAAACTCCCTACCTCGTGATCAATGCAAAATCTGCATACAGATTATAGCAAAGGGCAAATATATTTATAGATAACCCAAAGGTATGTCGAACCCACAGAGATAGTGCAACGAAAGTAATTCATATACTGAATGTAGTTTTTCAATCTTTTGTTTGGGCAAAACCAAATTTGAGAGTTTTTTGGGTTTTATGAAAACAACTTTTAAAGAAATTCAAATAAAAGAAAGCACAGATCCTAGGGAAATCTACCGATCTGATCAACATGCAAGAAACAAATAATTCAAACCCATAAAATACTTTTGGTGGAAATCTGGTAAAGTGGAATTAATTCCTTGGTCGGGCAATTAAAACCTAGATTATTAACTAGTGATTATCTCCTCTCGGTCTCAAAAACACAAGTTAATCAATCTCAATATAAATCAGATTAATCCTACAATTGAATTGTTCTTGATCGGTCAGAAAATCAAATGTATTAAACTCTCAGTTCCTATTATCAATTTTCACCTCTCGGTCCATCAATTAATAACAAAAACCTATTCCAATCTTCATCTCTCGATCCTTCAAATGAAAATATATTTGAAATAAAATCAAAGAGTTTAAACCAATAAAAGGGTTTGAAGAATTCGAATCAAAACATGAATCACAAATGGAGAAACCCTAGAATCTGATAAAGAGTCTTGCCTAGCATATTAAAGATAAACTTTGAAACAAAAATTAAAGATTACATTAAAATAAAGGTGCTGAAAAATAAAGGTGCAATAAAATAAAGGTTTTGATTCCAGCCCTAAAAACTAAAGAAAACTAAACTATGAACTGAAATTTAAAGTTGGACTGGAATGATTAATAATGAACTAGACATGAGTTTATATAGGAGTAGGGTAAAACTCTTGAATGGTAGAAATTGATGAAATTGGGCATTTTCTTCTTGAGTTGATGGTATTTGATATTTTCCTTCTTTCTCAAAACTTCAAAAAGAATGATTTTCTTGGTTGAAACTTCCCTTTTGGAGTCTCCATTGCTTCCAAATTGATGTGTAACTTGATATCCAAGCAATTCTCGCCCAAAATATGTGAAAATCTCGCAGAATCTCACCACAACAGTCCATCTCGGTCGAGATGAACCTTGCCTCCGTCGAAACAGAGATCATTTCCGCCACTTTCGACCCTACTGCGCAGTCTCATGGTTTCGGCCATAACTTTTTTCCAAACTCCGATTCACCCGATTCCAGTTGCATTGGAAAGCTAACTCAAAGATCTTTCAAAAGACATGCTCCATTTGCTAAGATTCCATTTGTGGAAGAAGTCGTGACTGTTTCTTTGAACATCTGCTGCTTTCGGTACGGGTTTCCATTGGATTTTGCCTAAAACCTGCAAAATCTTACCATGACAAGCATAACACCCTCTAATATATACTCATGCTCAGAAATAAGTAAAAACATAACAAAATGCACTTGAAACAATGGAGAAAAATATAGATAAGTGAGTATAATTAAGAGCTTATCAAACCCCCTAAACTTAAACACTTGATTGTCCTCAATCAACAAAAGAAAGAATCAAAAGTTCAAGCAGAAGAGTAGTGCAATGCCTCACAAGATTCATCACATTCAAACTCTTAAATCCACAACACATCAACACTTTTGAAAGAATCAGAAAATCTAAAAACTGTGGAAGACTCACATGGGAAGTGTTTCGCTCATTCACTCAAGTGTTTGGGATAATTATGAGATCACACAAAAGTCATGCAAATCAAGTTCTACTATAGGCTTGCAAATAATCTCAATCTCCACTGCAAATATATGCACACAAGTCTAAGATCAGAAAGGACTTTATTCAAGGTTGTAATGTAGGCTTTTTAGTGAAAGGTAGGGAAATATGGCTAAGTGACTCAAAATCAACTAAGTGCGTCCACCTCATCAATCTTAATTCACCTTCTTAAGACATCTACCATTCTCCTTTTATTTTACAATACCAATCAAGACTCTTTTTCTTTTTTTTTCTTTTCAAGCTCTTTTTTTTTTCGTAACCAACTAATGATTTCTTATCCTCTTATAATTCTTTGTTTTACCTCAACTTATAGACAAGAAACAAATCACCTGTTTATAGCACTTCTCATAGACAAGATGGACTACAATGCTTCTCTTTAACTCATAGACAAGAAAGAAAAGTAACAGGCTCAAAGGGGCTTAGCTAAGGATAAATCATTATTAGGGACAATGTTTAGGAAGATATGGCTAACAAAAATGGCCTAAGATCATTTTCTATCATTGTGCACACTATGCAGTCTCAAAACAGAACAAAAGCAAGTTCTAGAGAAACGAAAACATACATGCGAATCTCTCATGAACCTATAAAGGCTCAAATCTCACTTGGGTTCAAAAATTCTTCCTCAGTCAATTTCAATCCACTCAAACATCATGCAAGTGTAAGTTTCAATTAGAACCTATCATGCGGTATTCTACATTCATGGGCAAATCAACCACAATTGAAATCAAATCAACTTGGCAAAGATTAATTCCGAACATTACATATATTGCTGGAGGGTTCAATTACTTAAAGATTTTCCTCACAAATCACAAAAAAAAATTCAATTCATAAAAATTACATAGGCAAAAATTTAAATGACAAAAAGCAAATAAATAAAATGATAGAAAATAGTTTCAAACCCCTCAATCTTCCTCCCCCAAACTTATTCAAAAATCAGAGAGAATAAGTTTGAAAATCAGATTCAGCGCTCGAAACTGTACCTCGAATGTTGGCCTCATACACTAACTTTTTATCCGTCTTCTTCAGACCTCGAACAATGTGGAATTTTTGCTGCTAGCACTCCGCATCGACCGTGGCAGGCTCTTCCTCGGTCGAAACAGACCTCAAAGTTTTTTTTTTAAATTTCGAAAATCAAAAATAAAAAGGGAAAGCAATAACAAACGAAAATAAAAATTGAAAAGGCAAGAGATAAAATAATGGGTTACCTCCCATCCAGTGCCTTAGTTATTGTCGTGGCTCGACACTACCTCTGAATCTCATCAAGGAGGTTGGAATATGTATTGCAACAACCACATCAATTGAGTGTTTGGTGGTGCAGAGTAGGCGGTCTTGCAATCAAGATAGTATGAATCAGGAGGCTTCGATTTTGTTCTTTTTGCAATGGCCTCCAAATCCTTCAGAAATTGCCTTTGGTCTTATCCTTCGTCCTTAGCTTGATTCTTCTCTTCTTTGTATACTCGAGTGACCATGTCAATTGACTTAGATGGCTCAGCCTCAACGTGTTCTTCTTTGTCGCCCTCTTTCACTTGAATGTCCTCCTTGACTATGTGTGCTTCAGTGATTGGCTTTAGTCTGGACAGGATGTCATCAATGATTGACTCATTAGCCTTCATGACTTCGTTTCTCTCATTGATCCATGCCGATGATGGCTTGACTCTGGACAAGACTTCATCAATGATTGACTTCTTGGGCTGAGCCGGATTAACCTCTTGAAGTGCAACTTGCCTCTCTTGTATTTCTCTCAATTCTTTCCTAAGTAGATATGCTTCAGTTACCAAAATTTGTTGCTCTTCTAGAGTCAGATCAACATTGTTCACCATCTTTTTCCCGTTTCTCCTCAAGATTATGCACCTGCAAGAAGAAAGGTGAAAGAATAAGTCTGCGTCGACCGACAAGAAGGTGTGTCGACCGACACGAGGTAAAAACTTGTGTCGACCGATGCACTAACTGCGTCGGTCGTAACAAAAACACAACTCACACACACGCACGCAAAAACAAGAAATAGATAATTAAATAAATATAAACCCAATCCAGAAAATATCAAACAAAACAGTAACAAAATACAATCTGAATATCCCCGGCAACGACGTCAATTTGATCAATGCAAAATCTGCATACAGATTATCGCAAAGGGCAAATAAATTTATAGATAACCCGAAGATATGTCGAACCCACAGAGATAGTGCAACGAAAGTAATTCATATACTGAATGTAGTTTTCCAATCTTTTGTTTGGGCAAAACCAAATTTGAGAGTTTTTTGGGTTTTATGAAAACAACTTTTAAAGAAATACAAATAAAAGAAAGCACAGATCCTAGGGAAATCTACCAATCTGATCAACATGCAAGAAACAAATAATTCAAACCCATAAAATACTTTTGGTGGAAAATCTGGTAAAGTGGAATTAATTCCTTGGTCGGGCAATAAAAACCTAGATTATTAACTAGTGATTATCTCCTCTTGGTCTCAAAAACACAAGTTAATCAATCTCAATAAAAATCAGATTAATCCTACAATTGAATTCTTCTTGATCGGTCAAAAAATCAAATGTATTAAACTCTCAGTTCCTATTATCAATTTTCACCTCTCGGTCCTTCAATTAATAATAAAAATCTATTCCAATCTTCATCTCTCGATCCTTCAAATGAAAATAGATTTGAAATAAAATCAAAGAGTTTAAACCAATAAAAGGGTTTGAAGAATTCGAATCAAAACATGAATCACAAATGGAGAAACCCTAGAATCTGATAAAGAGTCAAGCCTAGCATATTAAAGATAAACTTTGAAACAAAAATTAAAGATTGCATTAAAATAAAGGTGCTGAAAAATAATGGTACAATAAAATAAAGGTTTTGATTCCAGCCCTAAAAACTAAAGAAAACTGAACTATGAACTGAAATTTAAAGTTGGACTGGAATGATTAATAATGAACTAGACATGAGTTTATATAGGAGTAGGGTAAAACTCTTGAATGGTAGGAATTGATGAAATTGGGCATTTCCTTCTTGAGTTGATGGTATTTGATATTTTCCTTCTTTCTCAAAACTTCAAAAGGAATGATTTTCTTGGTTGAAACTTCCCTTTTGGGGTCTTCATTGCTTCCAAATTGATGTGTAACTTGAATCCCAAGCAATTCTCGCCCAAAATATGTGAAAATCTTGCAGAATCTCGCCAAAACAGTCCATCTCGGTCGAGATGAACCTTGCCTCGGTTGAAACAGAGATAATTCCGCCACTTTCGACTCTACCGCGCAGTCTCACGGTTTTGGCCATAACTTTTTTTTCCAAACTCCGATTGACCCGATTCCAGTTGCATTGGAAAGCTAACTTAAAGTTCTTTTAAATGACATGCTCTATTAGCTCAGATTCCATTTGTGGAAGAAGTTGTGACTGTTTCTTTGAACATCTGCTGCTTTCGGTACGGGTTTCCATTGGATTTGTCCTAAAACCTGCAAAATCTTACCATGACAAGCATAACACCCTCTAATATATACTCATGCTCAGAAATAGGTAAAAACATAACAAAATGCACTTGAAGCATTGGATAAAAATATAGATAAGTGAGCATAATTATGAGCTTATCACCTCGCCGCACTCCCACTGTCGTATCTGACTGCCTCGCTGCTCGCCGCTCCCTGCAGCGCCCCGCCCGCGCAGCTTCTCCCTGCAGCCCCGCTACCCACCGCTGTCTCTCCCTGCAGCTATTGGCCAAACCGCCGACACAGCTCGCCACTTCCTCCAGGTATGTTCGCTTCATTAATTTCAAATTCCAGGTGCCAAACTGCTTTACTCAGTCTGCTTATTCATGTATCATACATTGCAATGTCGATTCTAATGGTTATAATTTCAATTTGATGGTTTATTCAAGATTCTTTCTGGGTGGTGGTTATAAACTATGATTCTGATGCAAAGTAATAATTTGAACTATTTCCTGGAAAAAAGAACAAGAAAGTCCGTATCTGTAACTGTAATTAATTATTGATGGGATATCAGATACTTTCAGAATTTTCTTTTAAGCCACTCTTATCTTAAGCCAGACCAGTAATTAAGAGAGCTGCAGTGTAGATTGTAGATAGTAACTGATGGATAACAAGTCAAGTTTGAGAAAGATAAAACCATATTCTGAATCTAGCTTCTTGAATATTTTGATATTTGGCTCACATTAAAACTCATAATTGTTGTTCATGAATCTAGCTTCTTGAATATTTGACTGCCATATATTCTTCATTTTCTTTATATGGTTTCTGATGATAGAAAAGCTTGTATGATTCTCACTATTAAGATCTAGGAAATATTCTAGTCCTACAAGTTTAAGCATCTTATTTTTTATCAATTGTCTAAAACCATTGTTTAGACATTTAAATCAATATGTTCCATAAGCTTTCTGTGAAATTGTTCACTACACACATGGCTTATCTGGTCAACACTGAAATTCAACATACATTATTGATCTATGCAGGCAGCAAAGATAAGTTGTAGTAAACAATTTGCAGTAGTATTTACTGCTGGAATAACACTACCAAAACATATTCATTTGATTTCCCTTCATATTCAGAGCAATGATATTCAACCCTACACCACAGTGATGTGGATGCAATTTAGCATAATGTCATAAAACACCAAATTACTCCCCAATCATCAACAAGAAAGATTTCTGCAAGTAATGTTTGTTGCAAGGAGCAGTTTATGACAGAAGAACAACTAGTGGATCAACTCTAAAACAATTGATGTGAAACAAAATAGAGAATCAACCACCACAAACTTTGGCTGACATATTATTTTTCTAGGAAGCCAAAGGGAGCTCTCTCAGCTTTGAAGGGTTGCACCCGCTTTATTAAGGTCCTCAAGAACTTTAGAAATCTGTTCCTCACTCAACCCTTTTAATTGTACTCCTCTCTCAACGCCAAAACCTAGATCAATGCAGAAAGAACTTTAAGCGAGGGTTATCATAGTAATGTATCTATTATTTAATCACATTCTTAGTTTCCAAAACTAAAAAAAAATATGCAGGATAATTAAGTGCTCGGTGTGGACAGTGTAGAAGAGCAAGAAGTTGGATACAAGTTGTTAGGAAATTTGGCTAAGTTTCCTTTCCCTCAGTAGCTTACTTGTTAGATTATAGAACTAGAAGCACTCATAGAAATGTTGTGATTCTGTTGTCTAGATCATAGTTTTGGTGCATCAAATCCTAAGTCCAACCAGCGTCAGTTTGTCTCTAGAATAGCTCTAGTCTCAAATGTAAAGTCCTGTTTAGGTCTTTTGAGTTGTAAGTCGTAGCTGATCAAGACTCATGCTGACACTGTTCATCAGCATGAGAATCTCTTACCTGGTGAAGGATTTCACCAGCAGACGACTGACAGACCCATGCTGACACTGTTCATCAACATGGAGTCAAGAGCTAATGACTGGCTACTGTTCACCAGTTGGAAGGATTTCACCAGCAGGAGGCTGACAAATCCTACCAGCAGAATACGTGTTCTGGCTGACACTATTCACCAGCGGTGAAGCCACCAGTCATGGGAGATTCCAAGAGTTAACATCCAGACAAATTGGTAGACTAAGATTGTGCAAGCGCTAAGTCACCAGCAGAGACTGCCAGCACAAGATCACCAGTATGTTCTACCAGTCGGAGGTTACCAGCAGAATTGAAGATTCGTTCTCCCAGAGTCTTAGAGACAAAAAGAAGATTCGTCTGAGGAATATACTGACAAAGTAAGACTTTAAGGAAGGATATCCTTAAAGTCTATCAGTTCAAGACACCAGTTGCGATTCCTCGTACTGACGAAATAATGCCGTTCTGACACAAAGAGGTCTGTGTCAGAAAAAGCAGACACAGGTATGGGGTTTTCCTGAAATTCCTACCTGCCGCCGTCTGAAGTACATCCGAGGACAGAGACCCATTCCGGATGTGTCCAAACGGCTAGAAATTTGAATGGGATCCTGCGTCAATAAATAGGTCGGAGCTACCAACATTTAAGGGTTTACTGGGCTTCGACGCTTACACGCTGGCATCCTGAACATTCAATACTCTCCAACTACCGAAAGAACGAACATTCATTGCAAGCAAGCAAGCATCTTTCGAGGCTTTCTTTAAAGCTTTTCCGTGTGTTGATATCTTTCAAACACGAGACTTCAAGCTTCCTGCTTGTAAGTTTAGACCTCACCTGGTGTTCTTTCTCTTTCTGAGGAAGAACATAGCAGCTCCAGAGCCAGCCAGCTCTTGAGTTATTACGGGCAGTTTGCCGTAGAGGATTTACGTTCTTGGGAGAACTCAACACCCAACCAGTCAGAGGAGGAGGTTGAAGTGACGTGCTTGCACTCCATCCATCTGACGAGAGTTGAAGAAGGACAAGGACCGGGAGCGGTTGATCCAGTGGACTGGTAGACGGGGCATTTACCAGCTGGAGATAGATCGTAGGAACTTTGTACCGGATTACTCTTATAGTGAATTTCCAGTGAGTCGACTGGAGAGTGGACGTAGATCAGTTGATCGAACCACTATAAAAATCCTTTGCCTTTATCTGCTTT
>JAPKLW010000247.1:683257-708838 GCA_026898455.1 Plectranthus barbatus | reverse complement strand
CTTTTTTGACAATTGCAGCCACCTTTTTGACAAAAGATTTTCCAACAAGACCAAATATGAAGGGATGGATGGAGTCGGCGGCATGGCTTGTGCCGGAACGGGCTACTACATTAGGAAAAAGACTTTATTCTGCAATCGCTATCAACAAGGTATATTTCTAATCAAACATTCACACTATTTGGTAACTCGATGAATTTAGGGATTTCTATAACATTTTTCTTATCCATCAAACAGCCTCTCCTCCTCTTAATTTTTTAAATCATAATGCTTATACGGAATTTTAATTTATTTTTTCATTAAAGAAAACTGAATATATTTATCAATTTAAATCAATGCTTTCATTATTAAATTATTTTTAAAACTAAAAATAATTTGCACTAAAAAATTATAATGATTTGGTCAATTGGGTTACGTCTTGGCCAATTTGTTTTAAATCTTTTTCGGACTAAAATATTTTCACTCTGATCCATTTTTTAGCTCGATTCAATCTTATGGGACAACAAATTGTCACATAAGAAATCAACTTTATATTTTAAAGTAATCGGGAAATTTCATAAGAAATCCATATTCAGATATTCTTATTAGTGTACTTTCTCTACTTAATGATCTTATATTTGTTATAGTAAAATTTGTATAAATATAATACATTATAGGAGTTTTATCAATTCAGGACCCGAAATATATTATATCATTCTTTATACAAATTACTTTTATATGTGAGTGTAATAATTTGAAACTCGAGATATCTTGATCATCAAATCCACTAATCTTCTTCCTTGGAACTGGTCAGGTGAATTCCTCCAAGAACCTGAGAAAAACTTCGGCTCCTCCAAAAATCTGATTGATTCAGTAGAAGCACTAATGAACTCTAACTACAACACGAAACACAGAGGAATCATATCCGATTCAACTCTTGTGGAAGCTCACAAACTCGCATCCTGCAAATACGAACACGACACAAACTGGGGGAAACAAGTAAGTCTTTGTTAAGTATCACCCATTACTTATTTAAATTGGAACAGACCACTCTAATTATAATTGTAAGATATTATTTTTAGTGGTCAATTTTATAACTTATTAGGATGAGTGCACCCTAATAATATAATTAGGGATGAACACTAAGTATACCGAAAATTTTTCACCGTACTATGTATGCACCAAATTTTACAATATAAAAAAACTCATACTATTTCTGTACAATAACTTTCTGTTTATCGAAATTGTGATATAACACACAATGGATATCGTAATCATTCCGTACTAACGATATACCGTACCTTACCGAACATTATTCATAAAAAAAATATATGCATATGATCTATAATATTGTTTAACACTAATATTAGTTATGTTCAAATTATTACTTTTCAATATAACAAAACAAATATAATAATAATACAACGATAACATAATTAATATTAAAGTGTCTCACAACTAAAATATGTTGAACAAACGAGAATAATAAATCAAAGCAAAAAAAATTATTAAATATGAATATTTGTTGAAATCATTATGTAGGATTAATATTATTATTAATAATATTTATATAATTTAAAATAAAATTAATATTTATATATTCGATGCCGTATGTAGATATCCTAAATTTTAAAATCTCATAATGTTACGTAAATTTTCGAGTCGGTAACATATTGTATATTTAAAAAATATATAGGGGTCCTGTTGTATATTTTTCCGATAGGCCGTGACTAGCTCCGCCCTTGCTCTTAGGTGTAGACATAAGGGTTCAGACCTAGAGCCCCATTTTCGATGTTTATATGAAAGATTTTAGTTGCATGCCTAAACGGTTTAGGCGGGTTTTATTCATTAACCCAATTCAAACTCATCTAATATATTCTAATTGAGGATTAATAAACCCTATTTGGATATTAAACCCGCCTAGATCGTTGCATTTATAAAGTAAAATAGTATTGTTGATCAAATTTGAAGCGTTTAATTAGAAGTGATGAATTGGATTGTTGATGTGAAAAACAGATCGGGTACTCATACAAGAGCTTGCTGGAGAGCTCATTCACGGGCTATCTGATACACTGCAATGGGTGGAGGTCCGTCTATCTCTACCCCGACCGGCCGTGCTTCCTCGGCTGCGCCACCATCGATATGAAAGACGCCGTTGTGCAGCGCATGAAATGGTCGTCTGGTTTGGTGCAGGCCGGCCTCTCTAAGCTCAGCCCCCTCATTTACGGCGTTGCCAGGATGCCCTTTCTTCAAGCCTTGTGCTACGCCTACTTTCAACTCTCTTCCTTACTCTCCATCGCCTTTTTGCTGTACGGCATTCTTCTTCCGCTCTGCTTCTTCAATGGAACCCCCCTCTACCCCAAGGTCAGTTTCATTTTTTAATTGCAACATTATATCTTTTAATATGTTTTTTTTTTTTTTTTTTTTTAGAGTGAAACCCTTAAACAATTTATTTGATTATCCTAAAACCTTAAATAGATAGTATTATTTATACATTAAAATATTAGCCATTTTTAAAAAATACGCCACTTTTTTAGATACTTTTTCTGTTAGAATATTTGTATGAAATCACAAACACATTATTAAAATAAATTATCAAGTCGAAAATAAAATATTTGATTTTTAATTTATATTAAAACTATTTTGAAACAAATCAAATTATTTTAAGAAAGTAATTAAAAAATAATATTTATCAACTCTCAATACTATATATTCTAATTGGATATGATGAATCCTTGAGTTAAACTTATAAAATTAATTTAAATTATAAGTATAAAAAATGTTAAATAAAAATTAATAATTTCAGAGAGCCAAAGTTTATCGATTTAAATTATATTAAGTTCGAAAAAGTTTGGCTTCAAACACAACTCGAGCTCAATGCAAACTCGATATTAGTGCTCTTGAGCTTGTCAGCCAAGAATTCTGACTTGCACAATAAGCCCACTAATTCGCACAACTAACCCAGGGGTAGACTTATGTATTGAGTTGGGGTACACTTGTACTAAAAAAAATTATTTTATTATAATTAAGTGTATATATTTATTATTATTTTTATTATTTAATTATGTATATCATTATATAATGTCAGAGCCGATCTATATAGTAAATTGTGTACCCCAATTTTTTTCTTTTAATTAAATATGTATTTTATTATTTTTATATATATTTTTATTTATATATATAATGTATCCCCAATTTATTTTTTTTTAGATATTGTACTCCCGATTTTAAATTTTTGTAACCGTCACTACCTCAATTTAATTTATTTATATATATTGTATCTTCAATTCTAAGTTTCTGGATCTCTCACCACTCATGTTTCTCGATCGTTTACAGGTTACAAGTGCGTGGTTTGCGGCATTTGCCGCCGTGTATGCTTCCTCAATGGCTCAGCATTTGTACGAAGTGAAGTCAAGCGGAGGATCGATGAGGACAATGTGGAACGAGCAGAGGTTTTGGATGATAAAAGCAGTGACAGCCTGGCTATTTGGATGCGCTGATGTTTTGATGAAGTACATAGGCATTGCTGATGCAAAATTCAGGCTGTCAAACAAGGTTGTTGATAAGGAGAAGCTGGAAAAGTATGAGAAAGGGAAGTTTGATTTCGAGGGAGCTGAGATGTTTATGATACCATTGACTGCGCTGGTTTTGCTCAACTTGGGCTGCTTCATGGGCGGCGTCAGACAGCTGGTCGCCGGAGCGGAGATGTTCGGGCAGGGACTGCTCTCGTCGTATGTTCTTCTTCTCAGTCTTCCTATTCTTGAAGGACTTGTTTCCAAAATTGGAAAATGATGCTGTGTGTTTTTTTTTTTAAAATAAAATATATTAATTTAAATTTTATCTAATTAGGTGAAATTTAAATTAATAAAGCTTGGACCTAAGATTTATTGAAAATTGACAAGATAATAAAACTACTTGTGCTTGGAATTGGAGACAAATTATTGGTTACGTAATATAGAATTGTGATCATGTATTAAAATTAATTGTCAACGCAAAAGTCATCCCAAAGCAGGAATGCTTCATATAAATATCGAGTGAATCTTTGATTGGGAAAGAAACATTGGTATTCCACCAATTTCGTTCAACCAAGAATTGGACGATACAGGAAAGTGGGTGGTGGAATGGTTCAGTTTGATTTTAGTAAATTTTCAATATTACTTTTATTTAAGGCATTAATTAACCTCTAATTTTCATAATATTATATTTAAT
The DNA here is from genome assembly GCA_026898455.1 of Plectranthus barbatus. Classification (NCBI taxonomy): domain Eukaryota; kingdom Viridiplantae; phylum Streptophyta; class Magnoliopsida; order Lamiales; family Lamiaceae; genus Plectranthus; species Plectranthus barbatus. Next base: position 704,653 of record JAPKLW010000247.1, on the reverse strand, counting down.
ATTATTATTTTTCAAGGAGTGTAACGGTAAATTACCAAATAAAAATAATACCAAATATAAAAATTGGACCATATAAAAATTCTAAAATAATAACCAAAACCATATAATCGGTACGGAGAGTAGGGTTGGCGCCACCTCAGGGCTGAGGGGGGCGCCGGACCCCACGGCAAACTTTTTTTTCGTTTTCTATATATATGTGTGTTAAACAAGTTGTACTGAATATATAGAGAAATTTGGTTAGACGTCCCCACAGCAAACTTCTTTGTATCACAAAATGGTCTTGGCCCAACTTATTTTGAAAGTATAATTTGAAAATTAATATGAATATGTTAGATTCAATAATTCTTAAGATAAATTTTGTGGCACAACCATTTCTTGCGTGCAATTGAACAAGAAAAAATCCCTTTTTTTTCATATTCTTCATCGAGACTTTATCTCCATATACAACATCATTAAATGGTGAGGTAATTTATAAATTATTACTATAATAATTATTATCAAGATCTCAAATCTTATTATTAATTTGTTTTGTTATGAGTTTAATTGCTAATTATTTATTTTTTTTGTAAATTGTAATTTTTGTTTAGATGAATTGTAATTATTGATAATTTTGTTTTATATTGTAACTATTCATTGGTTTGTTGTTATTATAAATTGTAATTGTGAATTTTCTTTTTTTAACTTATATATACAATATTATTTGTGAAAATGCAATTTATTATATCAAAGTATTTGGTCATTATTTAAGAAAAAATTACCTTTGGAAATGAGTTTAGCTCGAGCTGGTGATACTCGATGGGGTTCTCACTTTAATACAATTATTAGACTTTTTGATTTGTGGAATCCAGTTAAAGAAGTGCTTCACACTGTGTTTGAAGACTGATTTACGCAACACAATTAAAGATGAATTTCTTAGAGATTGTTTAGTGTGTTACAGAAAAGCGTTTCTATAAATATTATAACTGAAGCAATTTTACAACGGTATCAGACTATGGCTAGACGAAGATATCAATTATCTCATTCTTCTAGTAACTAAGTAAGCATCAAATTTATTTATTGTATATTACAGTTAGTAAAAAAAAAGTGTTCTTGTAGTTGTCGTTTTCACTCTTCTCAAGTTGTTTGTATGATTTAATTTTTGTTTAGGTAAGATTTAGCGTGATGACCGGCGTATCAGCCCCCACAGTCGGCAAATCCTGCCTTCGCCACTGACGGAGGATGTAGTATTTAGACGAATGCAGACTATGAGTTTCGTGGGGGCTCAATTACAATTCTATAAAATTAATACATTATAATTTTTTTTCAAAAAATATATATACACAGAAATATTAAATTTTAAAAATCTTGTGGGGGCTGGCGCCCCACCCAGCCCCCATGTAGCTTCGCCGGTGGTATTTACCCGCACCTAGTTGAAAGGTTAATTTAGAAATGTTAAAGTGACCTTCAACTTACTTACTTGAAATATTCAAGACGATGCATTTGGAAGATACATAAAAGAAATTCATGAATTATCAAATACATGAACTAATTGAATACATAAATTATATTTAATATAATGCATGTGTCTTTTTATCTATTCTCATGTTTATTCTATATCAATCAATCAGATAATATAAACTTGCCTCTCTCTCTCTCTATTCTCTCACCTATGCACTTTGTATACATCTTCTCCGACTAAAAAAATCGTCATATATAGGCAATTAGGCATCAGTGCTCATCTCTCTTTCATTAACACTGTTACACTACTGAAATATTGTTGGGTATTTTGTATTGAAGTAATTTGGAGGAACGAAAATGCTTTGATAATATGTGAATTGATTCACTTGATTGAATTCACTTGATTGAATTACAAATGATAGAACATGTATCCTATTTATAGGATTTACATGAGGATAGACAAAGAGACACTTTGACCATATTAAATACTAGTTCATGTACTTGATGATTCATGAATCTCCATCTTCATGCATCTGCATTGATGTATCTTCCAAGTAGCTTAAAGGTCACTTTTGGATACATATTAACCTTTCAACACCCCTTCTTAATGTGTAATCGGAAAGTGATCACGAAATCTTCGAAGCGACTCACATGCTACAGCTTTAGTGAGGCTGTCTGCGAGTTGCTCCTTAGTGCCAACAAATTCAAGCTTGATTTCTCCTTTTGCCACAAGCTGTCTGATGTAGTGGTGTCGAATTTCATTATGCTTCGACCTTGCATGAAAAACAGGATTCTTTGTCATAGCAATGGCCGACATGTTGTCGCAGAAAATTGTGGTCTCGCTCCTTTGCTTTTGCTGAACATCAGCAAGGATTTTCGTTAACCACACAGCTTCACAAGCAGCATCATTGGCAGCAATATACTCTGCTTCAGCAGATGAGAGTGAAACTGTAGCTTGCTTCTTTGATGACCATGAAACAACATTTGAGCCCAAACAGAAAATGTATCCGGATGTGCTTTTTCTATCATCATGTGATCCAGCCCAATCACTATCAGTAAAGCCAATGAGATCATTCTCTTCTTCTTTGATATATTTGATCCCAAACTTTTTTGTTCCTTGAAGATAGCGCAGAATTCTCTTTGCTGCAGCATAATGTAGCTTGCTAGGATTATGCATAAATCTTGAGATCAAGCTAACATCATACATTATGTCTGGCCTCGTATTAGTAAGATAAATCAATGATCCAACTAAACTTATGTATAATGCTGCATCAACTTTCTCAGCACCATCTTCTAACTTCAATTTTTCATTTGCAGCCAATGGAGTAGCATTTGTCTTGCATTCAGCCATTTGGAATTTTTTCAGCAATTCACCAAGGTATTTTTATTGAGAAATAAATATTTCTCCCTTAGATTGCTGAACTTGGATTCCAAGAAAGAACTTCATTAATCCAAGATCGGTCATCTCAAATTCTTTCATCATGTTTTCTTTGAATTCTTGCACCATAGCATGATTAGTTCCCATGTAGATCAAATCATCCACATACAAACAAACAATGAGAAAATCATGTGTACCTTTCTTTATGTACAATGATGCTTCACTTGGGCTTTGTTGGAAACCAACCTTTCGGAAGTAACCATCAATTTTGGAATTCCATTCATGAGGGGCTTGCTTCAGCCCGTAAAGAGCTTTCTTGAGGCGGTAAACTTTTTCTTCATTTTCTTTGACAACATATCCACTTGGTTGTTGGATGTACACCTCATCTCGCAAGTCACTATTGAGAAACGCCGATTTGACGTCCAATTGGTAAACAGGCAGCTCCAATTGTGCAGCAATAGCAAGGACAAGTCGAATGGTCTCCATTCGTACAACAGGTGCAAATGTCGCGCTGAAATCAACTCCGGGTTGCTGCGAGTATCCCTTGGCGACCAATCTTGCTTTGTGCTTTTGGATTGTGCCATCTTCATTCAGCTTGGTCTTGTAGACCCATTTTACTCCAATCACATTTTTGCCTTTGGGGAGATCAACAAGCTCCCATGTGTTGTTCTTCTTGATGCTGGCTATTTCCTCATCCATTGCATTTCTCCAGTTATGCATTTTGGATGCTTCTGCATAAGTTTCAGGTTCTGTGGAATAAAGTGCCATATTTGTTGTAGCAAACACACAAAGCGCCATGTTTGCCGTAGCATAGATATCTGCCAGACTTCAAGTTTTTCTGGGGGGACTTTCAGCATCTTCAATGGATGATGGTGAATCTGGAGCGGCAGAGGATGCTGAAGCATCTCCGGAACTGGATTGACCTTCTTCATTTGAAGATGAAGGAAATAGATCCACCATTTTTTTCTTTGGCTCATCTTCTTCCCAACTCCACCATTCCTTCTCATAAAAAATAACATCTCGAGAAATAACCAAATTGTTATTTTTTGGATTTAGCAAACGATATCCTTTAGATTCGTCACTATACCCAATGAAAATCAGCTTTTCTCCTTTGTGATCAAATTTCTCCCTTTTTTGAGATGGAATATGAGAATATGCTATTGAACCAAAAACTTTGAAGTGTTGTACCTGAGGTTTCTTTTGGTACCATGCTTCATATGGAGTTTTGTTGGGGACCGCCTTTGTTGGAGAGCGATTCAAAATATAAATTGTTGTGAGAACTGCTTCAGCCCAAAAGGATTTTGGAAGTTCTTTACCGGTTATCATGCTTCGAGCCATTTCAACTATGGTTCGATTCTTGCGCTCGGCTACTCCGTTTTGTTGTGGGCTGTACCGGACTGTGAGTTGCCTTTGGATTTCATTTTCTTTGCAGTACTCCATGAATATGTTTCCAATAAATTCTTCCCCTCGATCGATCCGAAGAATTTTTATTTTCCTTCCACTTTGATTCTCTACCAGCTTTCTGAATTGCTGAAGCCTTGCTACAACATCAGATTTCTGCTTTATGATGTATGCCCACATCATCCTCGTGTAGTCATCAACAAATAGGAGAAAATACCTATTATTGTTGAGAGATGGTTTGCATAGGCCCACAAATATCAGCGTGCACTGATTCAAGTGGAGCCTTTGCTCTATATGAGGTCTTTGGGAATGGCAACCGATGCATTTTTCCAAAAATGCACCCTTCACATGGACTATGCTGTTCATCAATGTGAGGAAGACCAAAAACCATATTTTTCTTTTTTAACAAATTCAGCCCTTTGTAATTGAGATGTCCGTACCTCAAATGCCACAGCTTGTAATCAGCATCGATTGTGCTTAGAAGTACACACTCCTTGGTTGTTGGAAGGCTTAATGGAAAGATCTTGTTTGGAGTCATCTTGATCTTTGCCATGATGAGATTCTTCTTCTTGTCTATAATGATGCAATGATCATTATTAAATTCCACCTTGTAAGATTTCTGCAGCAATTGTCCAACACTCAATAAATTTTGAGTGAGCTTCGGCACAAAGAAAACATCCTTGATGATATTGGTTTTTCCTTCCTTTGTTTTGACAGCAACTGCTCCTCTTCCAGCGATCTTGTGCCCTTTACCATCTCCAAGTCTTACTTCCGATGAATAAGACTCATCAAGATCTACAAACATGCTTTTATTTCCTGTCATATGGTTGCTGCAGCCACTGTCAACAAACCATATATTTTCAGCATCTTGCTGAGAATTCAAGCAAGAGTAAAATACTTGCTCTTTCTCTGTTTCTTCTTGATTGGTGAAGTTTGCTTCTTTCTTTTCACCTTCTTGTTGATACCAACAATCTCTTTGGGAATGAGTGGCATTTCTACATTTCTTGCACTTGAATCGACAATCACTTGTGCTGTGATTGTTTTTTTTTGCATATGCGGCAGCATTCTTCAGATCTGGGAGCACTGTTGCTTCCACCATGACCCCTTCTTTGAGTGGATCTAAATGATGAATGCTTCTGCTTTGCTGTAGCATTCTTTGTTGCAGCAGCATTATTGCGATCTTGTTGTGATATTTGGACCTTTCCTTGAAAGGCTTGTTCGAAATTCACTTTTGAGAATCTGCTCATCCTCTTTTCATGTGCTTCAAAAGATCCCATTAATTCATCCAAAGATAATTTGGATAAATCCTTAGATTCTTCGATTGCGGCGACCACGTGCTCAAAATTCATTGGAAGGCATCTAAGTACCTTCTCGATCAACTTCTTTTCTTCTAGAGATTCTCCATAGCCTCTTATTTGATTTGCAATAAGAGATACCTTGGAAAGAAAATCTTGCACATTTTCATTTTCTTTCATCATCAAAGTATCGAAATCTCGCCACAAATTTTGTAGCTTGATTGTGATGACTTTCTCATGTCCTCCAAATTGATTCTTCAATACTTGCCAAGCATCTTTTGATGTTTTGGCTGTAGTAATGCGCGGAAGAATAGATCGACTCACCCCTTGGTGCATAAAGGACAAGGCTCTTGCATCTTTCGTCTTGTTCACTTTATACTCCTTCTCTTCATTTGATAGATCATTTAGATCTTCTTGAGTTTGTGCTGTAAATCCCTCTTCAACAATATCCCATAGATCATGAGATATAAAGAGCGTTTGCATTAGAACACTCCGTTGCTCATAATCTTGTCCACCAAAAATGGGGACACCTTGCTGCGAATATTGGAATGCTTGTTCGATGCTAGAGCATGCCATCAGAACAGAGGGGATAAATATTTGAAGGCAAGGGTGGCTCTTGATACCAAAAATATGTTGGGTATTTTGTATTGAAGTAATTTGGAGGAACGAAAATGCTTTGATAATATGTGAATTGATTCACTTGATTGAATTCACTTGATTGAATTACAAATGATAGAACATGTATCCTATTTATAGGATTTACATGAGGATAGACAAAGAGACACTTTTACCATATTAAATACTAGTTCATGTACTTGATGATTCATGAATCTCCACCTTCATGCATCTGCATTGATGTATCTTCCAAGTAGCTTGAAGGTCACTTTTGGATATATATTAACCTTTCAACAAATATCACAGTTATATCGTTGAAACTCGCCTTGCCAGCAATTACATGGCTGCCCCAACCGCGTTTTGCAACATTGCCAAAAACCACTACACCTGCCCTGCCTAAAAAGAAACCATCAGCCGCCATCCCAGCTGATATTGCTTCTTCATCCAAAGCCAAACTACCTATCAAAGCAACTCCAACACTAAAGTCCAGTCACCCTCTCATCCTCACCTATTGAAAAACTAATCACTGAAGCTACAACACCCATATATGTAGTACCAGCCTCCCAGGCCAATACCCAGTCTACCAAGATTCCACCATGAAAGATATGGACTAAGATTTTGTACTAATTAGATTAGTACCATATATATTAATTTAATTAATATATATCTTTCAGGATAATATAGTATATAATATAATAATTAGATTATTGATTAATGTAACTGATATGGAAACAAATAAGGCCCAAATCTTATTAGATAGGATTTGACATTATTCTCTATATAATTAAAAGAATTACTTATTCTTAGACAATAAGAAAACACGTTATTTTCAAAACAAAAGGATAGAGAGAATTTGTTTCCTAGCAGTTCAAATCAAATACACAAAAACTAGGGTTTTGAGTTCTACGCCACTTTAATTATCTCTGGGAATTCCTAGTGTCCGTGGTTTGAATATACATCGTGAATTGGATTCTGCACCTGATTGATCCGACACGTGGATACCTCTAGTAGTGGATTCGCGCTCCAGGACAAGTCAAAATTTCTTGTATTCCGGAAGAAACTGTAAGTTTTTCCTTTTTATTCACGTTGAATCTCTACGCATGATATTAATTATAAATCTAAATCTATTCGTTAATAATTAATTCCGCTGCATTCATTAGATGAAATCAATGAAACCCAACACACCACAATATTTCTACTGCAGCCACCTTGCCTTATGATACAGATGCCTTCCCTCTGTTGTTGTAGACTTGCAGTTTAGAAGGGAACATTGGGCATGTATTTATTATTGGGCTTGTTCCATGATATTGGCCCAATTAATCAGCTTGTGTAACAATTGTGATATTGGTGTATCAAATTGACACGATTTTAATTCGTATAAAAAAATTAGAATACCAAATTTTTTATATTGTAACCTGCAGATTTTATATTGTAACTGTAAGCATAAATTTTTTTTGGAAAATTATGAGTTTTTGGGAATTTACCAAGTTTTTTAGGTTAAGAAATTTGATCCCAAATAATTGAGTTTCTGGGAATTTTATCCCAAGTTTTCTAGGTTAGGGAATTTTATCCCAACTTTTAATTTTGTTTGGAATTTTATCCAAAATACTAACTTTATTATATATTTGCTGAATCACTATTTTTTTTACATGTACACTTCCATGTAGAATTTTTTTTATCCAAAGAAAAACAAAAGCATGTATCCAAAATCCCTAAATTCTCAAATACTTCCTTCTTAAATCCTGTCTCCTCCTCCCCTCATTCCTCAACGCTGGGATTTTTGATCATTTTTTATGTTGGTTAGGTCCATCGATGAGGTCAAACCTCTAGCACAGAACAAAGAAAGGGATCTAAAATCACTTCTTGCGCGCAGGAATGAAAGCGTTGAGAGATACATCTCAGCCGTTGCAGAAATCAAGCAAGCAGCACGCAGTTGTTACACAGATCACATAAGCTTCAATGCAGCTGAGTTCGTGGAGATGCGGGTGCTCGATGCATGCTTCATCATCGCATTAGTTCAAAAATCCCACCATTGAGGAATGAGGGGAGGAGGAGACGGGATTTTTAAGAAGGAAGTATTTGAGAATTTATGAATTTTGGATTTAAATTGCTTACGTGCTTTTGTTTTTTTTTTTGGATAAAAAAAATTCTACATGGATGTGTACATGTAAAAAAAAAATAGTGATTCAGTAAATATGTAACAGAGTTAGTATTTGGGATGAAATTCCAAGCAAAATTAAAAGTTGGGATAAAATTCCCTAACCTAGAAAACTTAGGATAAAATTTCCAGAAATTCAATTATTTGGGATAAAATTACCTAACCTAGAAAACTTGAGATAAAATTCCCAGAAACTCAATTATTTAGAATAAAATTCATAGTTTTCCCAATTTTTTCCTCTTTTTAACCGACTGAATCAAAAGAATACCAAATATTAAATGTTCCAACATGGGTACACGAAAAATAGTCAAATACGAGCCACATTCTTGCCGGACTTTTTTGCTAATGATTCCACATTTTGTGGCATACATGATACATCAACTCTACTATTTCCCAACTATATATCATAATTAAGATCAGCAATGAAAGTCCACACCCCAACTGCCTACATACTAACATCCAAAAAACAAATTGATTAATACATCTAATTTCACACTATATATTATCACTGCATCTCCATGCAAACACTCACAAGTATTTCGATTAAGCATCTCTTTATTTATATTCTATTAATTGATCTTACAGTTTTAATTTCCTTCTGCAATGGCTGCAATGGTGAAGTCAGTATGCACACTGCTCATCGCCGCGGTGCTGATCGCGGCGGATGCTCCTCCGTGTGAGGCGGCGATAGGATGCAGCAGTGTGGTTTCGTACGTGAACCCATGCCTCCCCTACTTGACCGGTAAAGGTCCGTTGGGCGGGTGCTGCAACGGCGTCAAGGGTCTCTATACCGCGGCGAAGTCGACTCCGGACAGGCAGAGCGTGTGCACGTGCCTGAAATCTCTGGCCGGTTCATACTCCGGCATCAACCTCGACAAGGCCGCCGGGCTACCCAGCCAATGCGGTGTCAGCATTCCTTACAAGATTAGCCCTTCCACTGACTGCTCAAAGTGAGTAGATATTTGATTTGCTTTGTTTAGTATTTAACTGATTTTCAAATTTATAATTTTATTAATGCATAACATGTCCCGTGTAATATTATTAAGATAAATAAATGATTGGAATATTAAAAATACAATCTTGATTGGAAATGACGACTATGAGTCTCGTATTTCTTGGAGATTGAAATATTCTCGGTTTGTATATTTATTAACGATTTGATATTAATTTTTGCAGGGTAAAGTGAGCTTAAATCTATGGGAGGGGAGATGGGAGTTAAGTTTGCCAATGAAGCTATCTGAAGAATTACTATAAATAAATGCATTGCAACTCTATAGTCTATATAGGGACTTTCATTATATCTATATAATTAATATCAATAATCGAGAGTGCTTTGTTTACATTTGGATGTAGTAATATTTGCTATCGTTTTACGACATCACTTATCTCAAATAAACAAGAGATTTAAGATCAAGTTTTTTCAGATATTAATTTAATATTATTCTTTATTTTTTTTTTTAAAAAAATTATCAATCGGTTAATTAACTTATTACGTATATTTGGAACTTGGCACATTGGAACTTTCTTCTTACGTAATTGTTAATTAACAGATATAATCTCACCTAAAAAGTTATAAAGTATACTGAAGATTACAACATTTCATAGTTATATTTTTAAATGATAACTAACAAATACTTCCTCCGTCTCATTTTAATAGTCTTGTTTTCCATTTTTTCGTACCTCCCAATTTAATAACTTTATTTCTAAAAATGGTAAATTTTTTACATTGAATAATAAAATATTAATTTCACTCAACTCATTCTACATTCACATGCCTTGGTTATTGTGCGCAAATTAAATCAGACTATTCAAAAGGGTTGGAGGGAGTATAATTGTGATCCAATGCTAAAAATAAGGTTTACTAAACAGGATTTAATATCACACGGTTGAATAAAAAAATTAATTATCAAGAACGAAGCATGCTTTTTTCTGAGCATAATATGTATAGTAATTAAATCCAATATATTATAGGTGTTGGGTCAGTCCATTATAAGTTTGGGCTTGACCAAAAATAAGTCCACTTAGGCTTTCAAACTAAAACAAATAAAGATGAAGTCAAATATGTGCGTGTGTGAGAAGTTATGAGCAAGAAACAAAACAGAGAGTAGTGAAAAAGAGATCAAGAACTCCAATCCCACATTTCACATTAGCAGCGTAGGAAAAACGTCAATTACCGAAGTTTGCGCGGTTAGATCATCATGAAAATTTGACGACAGGTTAGTGACTGCCCCGGCTTCATTCTGAACAGTGGAGATCAATTTTTGAGCACCCTAAGGTGATCTGCTCATGGGAAATAGAGTGCAGATTTTTAGGTTTGATTGCTTCTCTTGTTCATCTTGTTTCTTGTAATTTGCCAAGGTTATGAGTTTAATCTTGATGGGTTTGTTGTAAAACCAAGATCTTTTGTGTTGATCTTTCTGAATGTTGGTGTGCCTCTGGTTTATTGATCTAGAGAGGATTTTGGTTGTACCCATTATTGTTAAATATAGTGGATGATTTGAGCGGTCTACGGATTCGTGGTTATTCTCTTATTCGAGAGTTTCCCACGCTAAAATTCTTGTATCATACTTTGATTGGCTCATTTATTGATTGTTGCTTGTGTTCATTGGTTGATGATTTGATTGTGGTGGTTTTAATCACATCAAAGAGGTATCCAGAGCTCAGGTTCTAGTGATTGAGTTTGATTCAAATCATGGAGGGTAACACAAGTATGATGGACACTATAAATGGATCCAACTATCATGCATGGAAGGGGCAGATGGAAAATCTTCTTTATGTGAAAGACTACTACTCACCTGTATTCGCTAGTGCGAAGTCGGCTGACAAAACAACTGTTGAATGGGAATTACTTCATCGCAAAGTATGTGGATATATTCGACAATGGGTGGATGATAATGTCCTAAATCATGTAAGTGAGTAAAAGAACGTACAAAGTCTTTGGAAGAAACTTGAAGAGCTATATGCTAGAAAGACCGGCAACAACAAGCACTATTTGATCAAGCAGTTGTTAGGGTTGAAGTATGAAAATGGAAAAGCAAAGATAGATCACTTGAATACATTCTAGGGCATTACTAATCAATTAGCTGGAATGAGAATCAAGTTTGATGAAAAGGTTCAGAAGTTGTTGTTTCTTGGTACCTTGCCTGATTCTTGGGAGACATTCAGAATGTCATTGGCTAACTTAGCCCCAAATGGTGTCTTTGCTATGGATGTAGTCAAGAGCAGTGTCATCAATGAGAATATGAGAAGAAAGTCAACGGATTCTTCTTCAGTCAGATCTTCTATTCACAGAGAACTGGGGGAGGAGTCATAGTAGAGGTCTAAAAGACAAAAACATAAGAAAGAGAAGAAACAGTAAGTATACAAACATTGAGTGTCATTACTGAGGTAAAAAGGGGAACATAAAGAGATTATTAAAGAAGTTTCTACGAGAGAACCCGAATAACAAAAGCAAAGAGAAGAAAGTCAATGAAGGAGAAAAGTGTGACACGACAACCACAATGACAGATGAGTTCTTTGTGATGTATGATAGTGATACCATCAATCTTGCTTGCCAAGAGACTAGTAGGGTGATTGATAGTGGTGCCTCGATTCATGCCACTTTTGGTGACTTTGGAAGTGTTAGAATGGGAAATGACAGTATTATAAAAGTTGTTGGAGTAGGAGATGTGCATTTGGAGAACGATAATGGGAACACCTTGATCCTGAAAGGTGTGAAACACATTCCAGACATCCGTATAAACTTGATCTCTACTGGCAAGCTTCATGATGATGAAGGATTTTTTAACACCTTTCGTGATGGAAATGGAAGCTCACATAAGGCTCATTGATCGTGGCAAGAGGACAAAAGTGTTCCTCATTTTATGTGATGCAAGTAAAGATTGGTGATTCCATGGTTAACACCATGAATGATGAAAGAATTGTGGAGCTTTGGCACAATAAACTCGGCCACATGAGTGAGAAGGTATTAATGATACTAGCCAAAAAGAACATTCCTTTGGCCATGAATAATGGTTCTCTAAAGCGTTGTGCTAATTGTTTGTCAGGTAAGCAGATGAGAGTTGCTTTCAAGAGAGTTCCCAACTCGCAAAAAACAGGTATTTCTTGACTTGGTATATTATGATATATGTGGTCCTAGAAGACAAAAATACTTGGAGGTGCATCATACTTTGTGACTTTTATTGATGATTACTCAAGGAAGACTTTTGTTTACACTTTAAAGTCAAAAGATCAAGTGTTAGTTATCTTCAAACAATTTCATGCTTGTGTAGAAAGAGAGACAGGTGTGAAGCTAAAGTGTATCCAGACGAATAATAGGGGTGAATATTGTGTTCCTTTTGATGAATATTTCAGATCACATGGTACTCAACATCACCTCCTAAAACTCCTCAGTTGAATGGGATAGCTGAGAGAATGAACAAAACACTTGTTGAGAGAGTCAGATGCTGGTTTTCGCAGTCACAGTTGCCAAGTTCATTTTGGGGTGAAGTCTTGAGTACGGTGGTTCATATCTTAAATCTCGCACCGTGTGTTCCATTGAGTTTTGAGGTTCCAGATAGAGTGTGGTCTGAAAAAATAATCTCTTATTATTATCTACGTGTCTTTCAATGCAAGGCCTTTGTTCACATTCCTAAGGATGGGCGGTCTAAGCTCGATGTAAAGACAAGGCCGTGTGTGTTCATTGGCTATGGTCTTGATGAGTTCGGCTACAGGTTCTATGACCCATTTCAAGAGAAGCTTATGAGAAGCTGAGATGTTGTGTTTGTTGAAGACCAGAGCATCAAAGATATTGATAAGGTAGAGATGACAGAGAAGAACACTAGTGATTTGATTGATTTAGATTATATTCCTTTGCTTGCAGTGAATCCGTATCATGGGGAAGCAGCACTAGAACAGAATGATAGTCTTGTCATTGATGAAGTCCCTATGGGTGATGAACCGGATGAGCAAGTTGAAGAAGAAGAGATTCAAGAGTTGCCAAATGAACCTCCTTTGAGAAGATCCACGAGAGAGCGGCGTCCATCTTCAAAGTACTCTTCAAATGAGTATGTGATGCTTACAGATGTAGGAGAGCCTGAAAGCTACCAAGAGGCAGTTTCTCTTGACGATAAGAATGAGTGGTTGAAAGCAATGAAAGAAGAGATGCGATCTCTACATGGCAACCACACTTATGATTTAGTTATGCTACCGAAAGACAAGAAAGCTCTCCAGAATAAGTGGATGTACATGTTGAAGACCGAAAGTAGTAATTCGCACCATGATACAAGGCTAGATTGGTTGTGAATGGTTTTGGTCAAAAGAAAGGCATAGACTTTGAGGACATTTTTCTCCAGTGGTGAAGTTTTCATCTATTAGAGTTGCACTTGGGCTAGCTGCAGGCCTAAACTTGGAGGTTAAGCAACTTGATGTGAAAACTGCATTTCTTCATGGTGACTGATAAACTCGGATTTCGACTTTCTTATCTATATTTTTTAAAGTGTTTTATTTATTTTGATTGAGTTTATTTATATATTTTGAGCATGAGTCGATTTTATGGGGTATTATGCTTGTCATGGTGTATTTTTACAGGTTTTAGGCCAAATTCAATAGAAACCTGTACCATGAGACTGCGCAGAAGGATCAAAAGGGGGAAAAAGGTCTCTACTTTGACTGACGTGAATGCCACGTCGACCAACGCAAGCTTTGTGTCGACAGACACGGACTCAGAAAAAGGAAAAATCGAGATTTTTATGGTTAAATCATATTTTTGGCCCTAGATTCTAATTTATACACCTCTACCTCTATAAATACTTGTTTTGCTTGAGTTTTGAGAGTCTTCTCAGGGTCTTCTCTTGTCTTCTCTTGGAGTGTTGAAGTTTTTGAAGTTTTAATTATTTTGGAGAGGATTCAACTTTACTTTCTATTGTAAGTTTATATTAAGCAATTCAATAATATGTTTCTTGTGTTTCTTTCCATCATGAGTGGCTAGAAACTTTGGGGGGTCTTGGGCTATGTGTAATTAATCGTGTTTGCATGTTAGATTAATCAACTCAATTTGCATGGTTTCAATTCCTGATTTAATTGATAGAACTTAGAATTGAAGATAGATCAAGGGATGAATTTGATTCTATGTTCATAATTGTTAGTCAAAAGACCGGGAGAAGAAGATTAATAATAGGAAGATGAATTGAATAAAATTGGTTTTTTGTCTTAAAAGAAGAGTAATCAATTGTAGGGAATTAAATCTGATATTTTTATTCAGGTTGATTATTATTGTGTTTGTGAGGCCAACCAAGCTTATACAGTCACATGATAGTAACCTAGGTTAAAATTGCCTAACCAAGGAATTTTAATACTTTATTTGATTTCCCACCATGATGAGTTGATTGATTTGACATGTATTCTGATTCGTTATTTGCCCTAGAATCTGTGTTCTTTAGTTTGCTTTTAAAACCCTTTAATTTTTGTCTTGTCATCTTTATTTTCGAAAACCAAAACCTAATTTTCTGTCTACTCAAACAATAAATTTTAAAACCGTGGTTAGTATATGAGATAGTTTCGTTGCACAATTCCTCAGGGTTCGACTACCTCTGGGTATTTTATAAATTTATTTACCACTGTCTTTGCAATTAATTTGCAAATTTTGTAGTGATCAAATTGGCATCGTTGCCGGGGAATTGTTAGATTCTATCTTGTTACTAATTTGTTTAAAGATTAATTGGACATAGTTTTTTATTTTATTTTATTTAAATTCATGTTCGTGTGCGTGAGTTTGTGTTTGGTTTTTGTGTTTTGTTTCGACACAGAGTGTTTTGCATCGGTAGACACACATCTCGCGTCGGTCGATGCAGATCTAATTTTTTTTCAATTTTGTCTATTTTCTCAGGTTTTGCATGAACACGAGGGGCCAAGAGAAACCACTTGAAGTCTTTGATCCAGAAATTGAAGCAACCATCCGTAGGAGACACAAAAACAACAAAATTACTGAGATGGATCCACCGCACGACCGGAATGCGGAAGATGATCATGAGATGCCATCTCTAGAGGACCCGGACACCCAAATCACAACAACGAGTGCCCTACTGATGGTTCAAGAGATGAATTAGATGCGGGATTTGGTCAAGCAGCTAATGTTGGAAAGAGAAGCAGATCGTGTTGAGGCTGCAAGGAGAGACAGAGAAAGAGAGCAAGAAAGGCTGCACTGAGAGGACTCCGACGATGAGGAAGTACAGGCTGTAGCCCGGTAATGAGGGATTCATTATTGATATCCATGCCGAGCTATGGAAGACCCTTACACTCACCTCAGGATGTTCGTTGAGGTGTGTAAGACCATAGAGCATAATGGAGTCATCCAGGATGTGATCCGTCAGCACTTGTTTCCCTTCTCAGTTCGGGATCAGGCTCGGACATGGTTTACAACTTTGGATTGCAGCAGCATCTGCACTAGGGCCGATCTCTGAGTAGAGTTCCTTGGCACTTTCTTCCCACCTTCCATGATAATTTAGAAGAAATTGGAAATTCTACAGTTCCACCAAAGGATGGGTGAGTCCTTGTTTGAAGCATGGAGCAGGTTTAATGAGCTGTTGAGGGGCTATCCCCCCATGGAGTCGACACTGAAGAGCAGACCCACATCTTTTTCAGGGGGATGAACTAAAGAACTCAAGAATCGGTGACAATGCAGTCGAAGGTTCTTTGATGAGCAAGTCACCAAAAAAAGCCCTCAAGTTTTTTAAGAAGATGGTCTTGCATACTCAACAATGGGTAAATCTGAGGAGGCCTCAAGTCAAGGGAATTGAGAAGAAGGAACCAGATGACACTCTCAAGAAGGAGATTGAAAAGATCAAGGGAGATACAGAGAAACTTACCTCTAATGTTTCTGTTGTTACTGCTGCATAGGTTGTACCCGTTGCCGACGTCAATTTCATGAACCAAGGAGGCTATCAGAATCAGCAACAAGGTGGAGGCTACCAGCACTACCATCCAAAACGGCACGCCAGCTTCTCTTATGCTAATCCGACAGGTGGAGAATTTCCTGCACTTGGTTTGGATGTGCAAGATGGAGAAATCACTGAAAAGAAGAAAGAGAGCTTGGATGATGATTTTCCAAGTTCACCAAGGCCTCGGATTTTTGAGTCGAGAGGATAGAGCAGGAAGTGGCTGGAATGCACACAAAGATCAATCGTGTTGGCAAACATGTCCAAATGATTGAAACTCAAGTAAGCTCGATTGCCAGCACCATTGGAGTCCAACACTAGCAAGGACAACTTCCGGGCACTACTGAGGTGAATTTGAAGAATAAAAAAGCGTGAAAAGCAGTTACTTTGAGGTCCGGCATGTGTTACAATGGTCCTGGGATGATTTTGGGCAAGTTTGGGGGAGAAGAAGAGGAGAATCGTGCGTGGGAATCCTCTGTTTTGACCAACGCACAACCTGCGTTGGTCAATGCAAAGGCTCAATTGGGGGTTTTGAGCAACGTTGGCACATCGATCGATGCAGCCTTGTGTCAGTTGACGTGAGCTCCAAAAGACACAACGGTCAACGCCAAGTCAAATCGGTCTAAACAAAAGAGCCTTCAAGGACGGAACTCGGCTGAAAACAAAGATCCTAATCCTCCGATGCCTTTCTCTCAAATATTTGCCAAGCAGAAAGAAGACTCAAAATTTTCAAGGTTTGTGGAGAATCTGAAGAAGGTGAGTATCAACTTACCACTGATTGCGGCCTTGAGGGAGATCTCGGGTTACATGAAGTACCTCCAAAAGCTGATGAGCGCAAAGTAGTAGTTCGTGGAGAACTCAACTGTGAAGTTACATGAGCTGTGCAACTTCCTACTTTAAAAGAATGTGCCAGTCAAGAAGAGTGATCCAGGTTGTTTCTCGATTCCAGTCGAGATTGGGGGGGGGGATAGAATTTTTAAGGTTGTTGTGCGACACTGGTGCCAGCATCAATCTTATGCCATAATTCATCTTCAAGCGTCTCAACATTGGAGAACTGAGGCCGACAACAATTACTCTGCAAATGGCAGATCGATCTGTGTCTTGCCCCAATGGTATACTCGAGGATGTTCTCATTCGTGTGGGTCATCTAATCTTTCCTGCAGATTTTGTAGTGCTTGATATGAAGAAGACTGCAATATGCCCCTGATCTAGGGACAAGAATTTTTGGACACCAGTGCTGCATTGATCGACTATCATGGAGGAGAGATCACATTTCGTGCCAATGATGAAAAGATCACATTTGTGATCAACAAAAGCCGCCAACAGTCTGAGTGCAACCGGAACACCTCAGCTGAAGATTCTGAAGATGAATTGGAGGACACCAAGGAAGAAAAAGAGGAGGAAACTGTCATTGAATGGGAGCGAGGAAATGGGTTGGTGAAATTGTCAACTAATCCATCTCTTTCCAAGCACACAACTGTCATTCAAGACATCAAGGTCTACATG
The DNA here is from genome assembly GCA_026898455.1 of Plectranthus barbatus. Taxonomy (NCBI): domain Eukaryota; kingdom Viridiplantae; phylum Streptophyta; class Magnoliopsida; order Lamiales; family Lamiaceae; genus Plectranthus; species Plectranthus barbatus. The sequence goes on along the minus strand of JAPKLW010000247.1, from coordinate 686,950 downwards.
GTGAATGCAAAAAGACAAAGAGCTTGGACCCGACCCCCATGGTCATGGTGAATTGAGGTATCATCGAGTCGTGACGTTAAACCAAGCACTTGTTGGGAGGTAACCCAATTTTTACTTGCTTTCTTTTCAAATTTCTTGTTATTTTCGTTTTTGCAATTTGTTTTCAATTTTTATCTTTATTTTCAAATTTTTTAATTCTGTTTGTGATTCAAAAAAATAAATTCAAAAGAGTGCTCTGTTTCGACCGATGCAGGCCTGACATTGGTCCACCCAGATCTGGCGTCGGTCGACCCAGGCAGCTCGATGTGAAGCACTTCGACCCAATGGAGGGATCGACAAGAAGGCTCCATGTTGACCGATGCAGAGCCTGCGTCAGTCGATGCAGAGTGCCAACAGCAAAAATCTCACGCCGCACTATTTCTGAAGGTTCCAGGATAAAAAGTTGATGTCTGAGATCAATCACCAAGTTGTAGGGTTTTTCCGTGAACCGAATCACCAAAAACCAATTTGAACCGGATCGATTTATGGATATTGCACATAATTCAAATTCACAAAAACCTAGCATTCTCCTATGAATTAATGCATATTTTTGGATTTAGAGATTACCGTAATTCCGTCGTCTCTGTACCGATCTTTTGCGTTTGAATTTCAAACTTCAATTCAACCACACAATTCGATTTCTCTGCGAAAACAGAGATTAGAATACTAATTTCTAGAGAAAAATGAAAATAAAGAAAGGGAAGAAGAAATCTGTTGTTCTCCAGATTAGATCTTCAGATCTGTGTCCCGGTGCTGATCAGATCTACTACTGGTGAGGACTCCGTAGATCTGTGGTTTGAGCAGGACCAAAATTCAAAAATTCTCCTCCTTTCTTTCTCTGAAATTGGCGCCCCCTCTCTCACTCTCTAGATCTAGGGTTTTTCAAATTGTGTTATGAAGTGGCTAGGGTTTCAGAGAGTGAGAGGTCTATTTATAGACCTAGGGTTGTAAAACCCTAGTGAGCTCCTGGGCTCAATTCAGCACACTTATTGGGCCAGACCTGAGACCTAATGCAAATAATAAAGTGGGCCTATAAATTAATTAATTCCCATGTCCGCAACCCAAGACACAATTAATTAATTAATATTAATTCTTTTTCACCACAGAATTAATATTGTCCTACCCCTTTACTACCACGTTATGAGAACGGGCTGCATTAATTGAGAATTCCCATATTTAAGATTACCGGACATCCATTAATTAATCGGAGCCTTTGACAAGCTCTAACTACAATTAATTAATATCTTATAATTCCTGAGTAGTACCACTCAAACCTTATCACTCGTGCCTGAAATTAATCAGCCTGCAGGACTTTGGCACGATGAATGTTATTGAGCTCCTCAGGGAATGTCCCCATCCTATTACTCGGATATGGTTACCTAAACCCAATCTCAGGCGGTACTACACAAACTGTTGTTACCCAAGATGCGGATATACGAGCACGTTACTTAGGCTCTCCACCATGGCAAGTCAAAACAACAGTCAACCCGTGCAAACCCCTGAACCTTCATTAGGGTTTGGACTCAATCAATATAACGAGATCTTGTATTCGCTGATGTCAGACAAACGAATACATCTCACTGCGGTCCATCAATACGCCACTTCTGCGTACCAGCATGTCAAGTAACCAAGACAGACTACTTATTCCGATAATGCCGCAACCATCTGGACATACGTATCCTCATACGCTGTCTCGGCTGTGATCAGGTTTATGTCTCACTAGGTCAGGTGATCATACTATCTTCTGCGATCTACAACACGCCGTATGATCGTCCCTATCGGTGAGACAAGAGGATACCATTGTTCATACATGTACGATTGTTAACAGATAGGAGAAATAAATCGTTGTATACTCATTATTATAAATGCTTTCAGTATACAAAACCCATCACAAGTACCGTTCTCTCTCTTGTCTGATTTCCAAAATTCTTCCACTCTTTGAGTTGGAAATAAGTTTGGGGGGATGTGGACAAGAGATGAAATGTTCTATCTTTTTTTTATTCTTCTTTATGCATTTAAATTTTTGACTAGATTTTTTTTATGCTATTTTTGTGAGAATTTTTTTTAGTTTTGATGAAACTTAAATGAGAATGTGAGATAAAAATCGATTGATTGTTGAGTTTGAATTGATTGTGATTGTAGTTAATTGCCTATGAATGTAGAATACCGCATGACATGATTGATTCAAAACTTACACTTGCATGCTGAATGAGTTGATTGTGGAAGAAAATTGTAAACCCTTGTGTGAGATTTTGAGCATTATGTTCATTTTATGTGAGATTCTCATGTATGTTTTTATTTCTCTAGAACTTTCTTATTTTCTATTTCGAGACTGCATAGTGTGCACAAGTTTATGAGATGATATTAGGCCATCTTTGTTAACCCAATATCCTAAACACTGTCCCTTCACAATTAAATTTTCCCTAGTTAGCCACGTTGAGCTTTTACAATTCTTTCCTTGTTTATGAGCTTAAGAATGTGCTGGTTTCGCTAGTGTCTTGAGTTGTGGTTTGTATGTGGTAGATTGATGTGAATTGGAGATAAGAAATGTCAAATTAGTGGTTGATGCAAAGTTGGGTGTTAGAATAGCTCAAAAGAAATTAGAATTCTTATAAGCTCGATGAATTTTAGTCACTTGACCAAATCTTCTTACATTGTCACAAAAAGCCTACATTACAACCGAATGAAAGTCCTTTTTGATCCAATACTTGTGTGCACATTCTAGTAGTGGAGATATTAGAGAATTTGCAAGCCTATGGTAGAAATTTCTTCATAAATGTGTTGAGTGCTTTCATCTTATCCTTAAACACTTGAGAGTTGAACGATACACTTCCCATGAAGTTCTTCTACAGTTGATGGATTGTGTACTCTTTAAAATTGTTTGTGTATAGTGGATTTTTTATTCTTGATTGTGATGAATCTTGTGAGGCATTGCACTTTAACTACATGATCTTTTGATTTCTTTCTTTCCTATTGATTGAGGACAATCAAACGTTCAAGTTTGGAGGGTTTGATAAGCTCGGATTTTGACTTACTTATCTATATTGTTTTCAAGTATTTTATTGAGTTTTATTGAGTTTATTTATATATCTTTGGGTTAGCTTTTCAATGCAATTGGAATCGAGTCAATCGGAGTTTGGGAGCAAAAGTTATGGCCAAAACTGTGAGACTGCGCAGAAGGATCGAACGGGGGAAAAAGGTGAAGGGATTCGTGAACTGAATCATGAAGTCCGTTTGCCAAGGATCGTTAATTGGAATATCAAAAATAAATTGCTATGCCTATGAACAATCCTAGCATGCTCCTATATTATTATGCATAAGAGGGTTATGCGGAATACCTGGATTGAAGAACGATGAAGAACGCGTGCGCGGAGATGCCCTTTGATCTTTCCCACGCACCAAGATTTAATTTCCTAACAGATTGAGGAAATTAATCTAAAGAAAATAAACAAATATTTTCGAAAATAAGAGGAGAGAGAAGAAGAAGAATCCTCCTGATCTGATCTTCTGATCTGTATCCCAACTCGATCTGAAAATCTGGTGAAGATTATCTATCAGATCCCTTGCCCGGTTGAGAAGCAGAATTTCCTCCTCGTATCTCAAACTTAATCGATCACCACAGCTCCCAATGCTCTGGTTTGCTGTGTGCAACTT
>JAPKLW010000247.1:648646-673257 GCA_026898455.1 Plectranthus barbatus | reverse complement strand
CTCAGCTGTGATGACTATTTATATCTCGCTAGGTCAAACGATCCATATGATCTTCCGTGATCTCCTACACACCGTATGGTCTCCCTATCGACGAGATAAGAGGATAATTGTGTTTGCGACACATGTTTGTTAATTCAGACAGGAGATGAACATACAACAATTATGATTACCAGTATATTAACCAATAAACCTTGTACATAATATACCAATCATAATGCTTTCAGTATATAAATCCATCAAAAGGTCTATGTTTCGACCGACATGAAGGCCACGTCAACCGACACGGACCCAGAAAAAGGAAAAATTGAGATTTTTATGGTTAAATGATATTTTTGGCCCTATATCCCAATTTGTACACCTCTACCTCTATAAATACTTATTTTGCTCTGGTTTTGAGAGTCTTCTCTTGGAGTGTTGATGTTTTTGATGTTTTAATTATTTTGGAAAGGATTCAGCTTTACTTTTTATTGTAAGTTATTATTATGCAATTCAATAATATGTTTCTTGTATTTTTTCCATCATGAGTGGCTAGAAACCCTAGCAGGTTCTTGGGCTATGTGTAATTAATCATTTTTGCATGTTAGATTAATCAACTCAATTTGCATGGTTTCAAATCCTGATTTTATTGATAGAACTTAGAATTGAAGATGGATCGAGAGATGAATTTGATTCTATGTTCATAATTGTTAATCGAATGACCGAGAGTAGAAGATTAATAATAGAAAGAACAATTGAATATAATTGGTTTTCTGTCTTAAAAGGAAGAGTAATCAATTGTAGAGAATTATATCTGATATTTTTATTGAGGTTGATTATTATTGTGTTCTTGAGGCAAACAAAGCATATACTGTCACATGATAGCATCCTATGTTAAAATTGCCCAACCAAGGAAATTTTAATACTTTATTTGATTTCCCTCCATGATGAGTTGATTGTTTTGACATGTATTATGATTAGTTATTTGCCCTAGAATCTGTGTTCTTTAGTTTGCTTTTAAAACCCTTTAGTTTTTGTCTTGTCATCTTTATTTTTCAAAACCATAACCTAATTTTCTGTCTACTCAAACAATAAATCTTAAAACCGTGATTAGTATATAAGATAGTTTCGTTGCACAATTCCTCTGGGCTGGGTATTTTATAAATTTATTTGCCACTGTGTTTTCAATTAATCTGCAAATTTTGCAGTGATCAGTGACTTGGATGAAGAACTTTACTTGGAGAAATTAGAAGGATTTTAAGTCAAAGGAAAGGAGAAACTTGTGTGTAAGTTGAAGAAGAGCTTGTATGGTCTCAAACAAGCTCCACGACAATGGTACAAAAAGTTTGACTCTTCATGGCGAATGAAGGGTACACCAAGACATCATCAGATCATTGTGTGTTCATCAAGTGGTACCTTAGTGATGATTTTATTCTCCTACTTCTATTTGTTGATGATATCTTCATGAATGATGTAAAGCCCCTCGTAAATTTTAAATGTATTTATCGAATTTCAGACATTATATTTTGTTATCAAATTTAATTTGAAGCTATGCGATTGGTTTAATTTAAAAATTTATTATTTTGGGCATTTATTCAATTGCCACCCTTATTTAAAGAGGAGTGATTAATTATTAATATAAATATATGACATCGATTAATTATTTAACGACCCGACATTTTATATCGGGATAGAATCGATCGAGAAATATTTGCGGGTAGACAAAATATTACGGTCTCCCGTGCAAGGACGCGAAGAGATGTGGAGTTGACATGAGGTGATGTTAAAGTGAGCGATGTGACAGGCGAATGACAACCACTTTAACCTTTTTAACTTTCGGTAATTCCGAATTTACCCTCACCCCCTTCTAAAAATACAAGGCTTCCTTCATAAGTTAAAATTTTTCACTCTCTCTCAAAATTTACCAAGAGATTTCCGGCGAGATTCCGGCGACCAACTCCGGTTAGCTCCGACGAGGAGTTATTAAGGTAAAATTTTACCTTTTTGGAATCATCTCTTCGTCTCCTTTCCGTTTCCAACGTTAGATTCTCTTTCCTATGTGTTTTGAAGTAAGAAATCGACATATCAAGGGTTGATCAGGCTATTCAAGCTCTACGAACATCCTAGAGGTATATATCGAACCTCCCTCTAGCTATTTTATCGATTTAAGCATGTTATGCTTTTTGCTCTAGTTGATGAATGTTATGATCTAGGCTTGATCTTGAGTTTATGAGTACGTACGCATGTTTAGCATGTTATATTATGAGCCTAGGAGTGATATATCGACCTAGGAATCGAGTTTTGGTCATTTTGAAGCATTTTTTATATGTTTGCCCTATTTGGAAATGTTGTGGTTAAATTTTGATTCCAACATGTTTTGATGCTTTAAATCATGCCTAGACTCGTTATACTTGTTAGAAAACCATTTGGTGTTGTTAGAAATCGATTGGACGAGCCCGGATAACCGTTTGAGACATAACATGAAATTTTCCGCCGGAAAGCATATAACATCTATTTCGGCGGAATTGGCCTTCATCTCGGTCGACGTGGCCGTATCGGTCAACACGCGAACCATATTGGTCGATATGCCTATCTCGGTCGAAGTTGAACCCATATCGGTCGACAAAGAACCCCTCGCTCGATTCTCTTTCCATCGACCATTCGTATCGGTCGACATGCATCTTATCTCGGTCGATATACCCATATCGGTCGAGATGCATCTCATCTCGGCCGATATACCCACATTGGTCGAGATTCACATCATTTTGGTCGATGCATTCGCGTCTGTCGAGATGTACACCATCTTGGTCGACACAGGATGAAATCTCCAAATTTTGACTTTTCTTTCTTCGATCAATTCGATTTATCATTCATATCTTTCTATGCCCTTCATACAAGTCAATTCAAATGACATTTCCTTAAATTCCAAGTCATTCATTCAACTAAATCAAATTTAAATCGATTTTGTTTGGTATTCCTTGTATCAATCGACGAAGAGATGTTATCTTCTATAACCTCTCCGAAATTCCTTTCAATTTAAATCGACTTGATTTGCTTGACGGAACTTTTGTAACTCGAACTTCCTTTGAACCTTATTGGTAAACCAAAATTGTTAAACCTTAATAAAAGCTTTGAGATCTTAGTAAGATTCAATCATCTTTCAAGATCAAAAATCCTTCCGATTACTTTATTGAAACGACTTGAAACCTATGGATGAATTCTAGAACTCTCAAATCAATTACACCTTGATTCATAATTGAATACGTAACTTCTTTCAATCACAAAATGTGAAGAGATATTTAGTCATTTGATGACGTCTCACACTTGTTCAGAAGAATGGAACTTGTTAAATTTCGAACATCGAAATTCGACTTATCTTCTACATCAATCGGCATCTCTCTTATCAATCATAGTAGAGAGCTATTTTTTCCTTCTCGCTCTCTTTAAAACCTTTTTGATTCAAACCAACTTCAATTGGTTGATCCGCTTAAGCATAACTTAATCTTCTCTTAGAACAACTTGATGAGTTCTCATACTCTCAAGCGATAATTCTTAATGGATTATGAAATTCTTTCAATCATACTCTTTGAAGTAATGTTCCGTCAATTGACGAAGCATCGTACTTGTTCAATCAGGTTGAACCATGAATTTCGTTTGTAAATCATGCTCAACATTGAACCACGAGCTATTGAATGAACGTTTGACAACCTTGTCCGTCAAACTAGAATGCCAAATCATTTCTTCATATTCTTATCCGATGGCTCAAGCGTTGAAAGGTCCATGATTGATTAAGAGCCTAGAATCCTAAATGTTTAATTGACAGATGTCTCGATCCATTGTCCTCTAAGGATTTATTTATTCCTTGTACTGTAGGAAAGGGCAAGAAGAATATCAGTTACTAGATCAATCAATCACGTAACCGCACCTACTCAAGGTGGGCTTTCTTTTACCCCTATATAGTGGGCCAAATTAAAGATATAAAAATGATGTTTTCTTTTCAAAGCATATCAAACATGAAATGAAATGTTTAGTTTTAAATTGCTTTGTCATTGCCTACTGTTTTGTGTTTGCTATCTGTCCCCTCTGTGGAGGAACCCCACTTAGAGAAGAACATCAGCGTATTCAACGTGGATGTTGACTTTGCGCATTGCTCTTATCGATCGTACCCAGGTAGTGAAAGAGGTACCGTGCACTATGATGCTGACATGGTAGGGGTCATGCCCTACTCGGACTAGCATCGTGACTGTGTTAGGTGGCCACCTCCCAGTCACATGTTCATTAGCAGATAGTTTAACTAAGTAAAAAGGATCATGCACATTCATAAAATGTTTTGGTGCAACGGGAGGATTTCAAACTTAAAAACCCATGTGGGACTCGGTTAAAAGGCATGACAAACTCATATGTATGTATTTTTTTGGGCATGTGTTCACTAAGTACTATTTGTACTTATCCCCTTGCATTATTTCTAAAATGCGCAGATTAAAAGAAGCTTTTGGAGTAGAATACGAGGCAGCAGTCGAGGGGAGCTGAAGACTCTTTTTGTAATAGTTAGATGTTGAAGTATGTATCTTCATATACATACTTCATTGATAACTTTCTGCTGCTGAAACTCTTTATCTTTTGTTAGCCTTTTGAGGACATTTTAAATACTTAGATATTTGGTTTTCTCAAGTAGTTACGATCCATTCTTGAGGAGGCACCCCTTTACTATCTCTTGCTTAACTTGGGATAAGTGTGATGATTTCTTTCCTATTCGCTTGAACTCTTATTATTAATTGATATCCCAAGTGCAAGTCTCGTAACCGATGTGCCTCAATTCTCTCATTCATGTCTTGTTTATAAATCGGGGCGTGACAAAGTGGTATCAGAGCCTGGTTTAAAATTTTTTGTTTTTCGCTCTGAACCGTGGTCCTCCTTGTTTCGAGGCCTCCGTCTATTAAATAAGTCGAAAATGTCCTTACCAGCTCCTGCTCCTGCACTCGTACTCTGCGTCGCATTAAGAGAAAACATTATGTATAATTATTGTATTTCAAATTAAAGCATATACCTTTCTCTTTTGAATTAAGAAAAGCATATGCATATATTGTTGCACTCCTTATAAGGAAGTACGATGCATAAATAGGTGCATCCCGTTCATAAAGTTCTAATGCATACATTGTTGCAAGTTTCGGAATTAACGCATATATAGTTGCTTTCAAATTTAGAATACATAAATAGTTGCATCTCAAGTCTAATGTATAAATTGTTGCATTTCATTACGCACTATGAATTCGTTAAATATAAAGGCCTTATTAGAGAACTTAGATGCCTTTAGGAAGCATGTTTTACTTTACCTTCGCAAGAAACTTAGAATAAACATGTACTAAGATAGGATTATTATGCGCCGTAGTTGACTTTAGAAGTATTACCATATAATTGTGTTACATTCGCTATTTAAATTGCACAACCTATTATTACTTTGCCGACCATCTGACTCTTTTGACTTTACCTCTTGACAGATGGCCCGACGAAAGTTCACCCACCGCAAGTCGTTACCTCGCAACACCTCCGGAGAAAGGCGAGTCAACTACTTTTGGAGATTCCAAATCTACCATGGAGACTCCCTAAACCGCTTCCTGACGGATTTCTACAATTTCTGGCTGGATTCTCACCCGCACAAGGTGACTAGGACTGAAGGACTACACTGCCTAGCTGAGTTGATGCCCCCTCACTGGCAACCATAGGTTCACACTAACTTTGTAAATTATATGGACGACTCCCCTGCGGACATATCTCATTTAGAAGGGTTCATTTCCCTTATCCGCCGCCAGCATGCCACCTTCCAGAATCCACCTCAACCTTACGACACCGAAGCGGGATCTTCTATTGCTAGGAGCTTTGCATCTGACAGCGAGCCAGAGGAAGACCCGGAAGAAGACTCCTCCTACGATCCCAGCGATGAGGAGCTATACGTCAGCCACTATCCTGCCTATCCCGACGAGGATGACTCTAAGGATTCTCAGAATCTCTATTTGGATCGCCCTATACGGGCTGCGTGGAGACAGGAAATGCGGGACAGACTTGGAGACCAATACCTCGATTCCGAGGAAGATGAAGAAGAGTCCGACAGAACTGAGGACGAGGAGGGAGAAGAGGATCCAGAGGAGGATGAAGAAGAAGAGGAAGAGGAGGATGACGAGGAAGGAGAGGGTCAAGAGGTCGGAAACGAGCTAAACTTAGCTAGGGAAGGGAATGACGGGCTTGTTCTGATGGCAAATGATTGGATGGCAGTGAACTGGCCACAGTAGTGGCAGCAAGAATGGGGAGACGAGCCATGGAATGTGGGTAACGACGACGAAGACCCTGAAGAGAATTTTACCTCTCCTGAGATCATTGACTGCTCCAACGATGGGATGTTTGACTCATAAGACGATGATTATTGATTGCCAGCCTTGCCTAGTTATTAGATGCATATATGTAATCGTCGATTAGATGTTGTTGTAGGATTGTGATTGTAAGGTGCCTTGTTGGTCCATTTCATAGCAATTGCATGTTATGTTGTAATCATAAGTAGGATGCCTCCCAAGGGAGATGAAAAATCCTATGCTAACTGGTAGAGGGAAGCTAATTTTCAAACGCGGCAACCCCAAGGTTTTTTAATGGAAATGCTACCGCCCACTTTCCCAGGCATTTCGGATGTATCTCATGTTGTTATGTTTAATGTTTTCCGTCTTATCATCAAACTTTCTTATCCTTGTGGCAAATTGTGTACATGGGTCAATGCCAAGTATTGTAGGGAATACAGTCCCTTAAAAGACTGTTAACCCTAAATTGTGGGACAACCTACCTTGTTTAAATTGTACATGTCAATTGTTATTTCTTATCGCAATCCTTAAAAGGATTTTTTGATACATATTGTGCGTATTTAGGGTCCTGAATACCCTTTTAATGACTATTTACTTTGCAGAATGCCGCCCAGAGAAACCCCTGTAAGAGGCCGAGGCTGTGGAAGAGGTCATGGAAGAGGCCGAGGACGAGGTCGTGGGAGAGGCCAACCACAAGACAATCCCAATGAACCACATCTCGAACAAGGTAATGGACCGCATCCCGAACAAAACTGGGAGTATTACGAAGAAGAGGTGCAAGTGCCTCCGGTTGAACCCAGAAGAATCAGGGAGATAATCACTCGACAGAATCCTCCACTGTTAGACGGAACCGAGGACCCGCCAAAAGTTGAAACATGGATCAAATCCATGGAGCGGATTTTCAGAATTCTCAACTACACTGACCAGGAGAAAGTCCAGTGTATTTCCTTCCAGTTGATTGATGAAGCCGAACATTGGTGGGATACTCAAATGAAGACGCTCACTCCTGAACAAGAAGATGCCCTAACTTGGGATCAGTTTAAGGAAGAATTCTACACCAAGTACATCCCTCTAATGTATCGAGTTCAGAAACAGGAGGAATTCCACCGCCTAGTGCACTCCGTAACGAAATATGACCGGATGTTCTACAGTCTATCAAAGTATGCTCCGGACGCGGTGAATACCGAGCAGAAGAAGGCGCTTCAATTCATGTCAGGACTGAAAACAGACATCCAAGCTTCTCTTGCTTGCTTAACTAGACTAGACTATACTGACGCACTGTAACGAGCCTTGAACATTGAAGCAGCACTGAAGAATGGACTGCGAGCTGCTCTATTGGCCAACAAACCCGATCTAACCGCTGGATCAGGGACGAAAAGGAAGCAGGAAGATGTCCCACAGACATCAGCAACCGGACAAAGGAGAAACTGGCAAGGCAACCAGAATTTTCGCAATAATCAAGCTTGAAATCAGAGGAACTTCCAAAACCAAAGGAACAACCGCTAAGGAAACTTTGCCGTCAAAAGTTGCAACCGCTGTGGAAAAGACCATCCAGGGGAATACGCTGCACTTCGTGCCAACTGGTACAACTGCGGGAAGATGGGACACTATTCGTCACAGTGTCGCCAGGGCAACAATCGCCAGGATTTCCGGAATCAGCGCCAAGGAAACCAAAGCAACACTCAACTGTGTGCACTACAAGGCCAACAGAAGCCCAGAAACAACCGCAACCATGCCATACAAGCCAAGCCGATTCAGCAGGTGCCCCAGCAACTGCCACAGCAACAGCAGCCGCCGCAACAACAAAATCAACATCAGCCAGCTCAGCAACCAGCACGTCAAGGAAGAGCCTATGCTCTCGAACATCCCAAGGAGAAGGAAGATCAGGGAAACCTGACAGGTATGGGATTAGTAAACCAGTCACCAGTTATTGTGCTTTTCGATACTGCGCATCACATTCATTTGTGTCTGAAGACTGTATCCAGAACCTAGGGCTTAGTACCGAGAAATCTAAGAACGATTTGTGTGTAATCACCCCGACCGGTGGATTAACTCTCTTGAGCCTTGTCTGCCCAACCCTAGAGATCTCTTTTGGAACATGTATTTTAAAAGCCAACGGTTTGAACGTCCTACAAATGAAAGATGTGGACGTAATTCTAGGAATGGACTGGTTGGAAGAAAACCATGCAACCATCCAATGTAAGGATAGGATTGTGTCTTTTGAACAAGCTGGAAGAGAACCAGTGTACTTGCATAGAGTTCAGAGAGGAAAAAGGATTCCCCTAATTTCTGCCATGCAAGCATACCGAATAGCCAGCATAAAAGATAGTCGAGCTTTCCTTGTGTACCTCAATGAGGATGCCAAGAAGGTCGTTACTGTCAAGGATGTAGATGTTGTAAGGGAATTCAAAGATGTTTTTCCCGATGAGCTACCTGGATTGCCGCCAGATAGACAATTGGAGTTTGTTATTGATCTTGAACCAGGTGCAGCTCCTATATCGAAAGCTCCTTATAGAATGGCCCCTAAGGAACTGCAAGAGTTAAAAGTGCGATTGCAAGAATTGCTAGGCTTGGGATTTATACGACCCAGTGCATCGCCTTGGGGAGCGCCTGTTCTTTTTGTAAAAAAAGAAGGATGGATCTATGCGTATGTGTATTGATTACCGCGAGTTGAATAAACTCACCTTGAAGAATAAGTATCCACTCCCAAGAATCGACGACCTCTTTAATCAACTTAAGGGAGCAAAGGTCTTTTCAAAGATTGACCTTAGGTCCGGATATCATCAGCTTAAGATCCGTTCAACGGATATCCCAAGACCTCATTCAGAACGAGTTATGGCCACTATGAGTTTGTAGTGATGACTTTTGGATTGATAAATGCGCCAACAATATTCATGGATCTTATGAATTGCGTATTTCATCCATATCTAGATAATTTTGTCCTAGTCTTCATAAATGACATTCTTGTCTACTCGAAGAGTGAAGAGGAACATCGAGAGCATTTGTGAACAGTCTTGAGAACCCTACGGAAGGAGAGACTGTATGCTAAGTTTAGCAAATGTGAATTTTGGCTGAAGGAAGTAATGTTCCTAGGACATATAGTATCCGCTGAAGGAATTAAAGGGGACCCAGAAAAGATACAAGCTGTGAAGGAGTGGGAAACCCCTAAAACCCTGAACAAAGTTCGAAGTTTTCTTGGACTAGCAGGATATTATCGCAGATTCATCGAGGGATTTTCCAAGATCGCAGACCAATAACGCAGCTTTTGAGGAAAGGAATTAAGTATACATGGACTGAAGAGTGCGAAGCAAGTTTCCAACGCTTCAAAGAACTCTTAACCACTGCCCAAGTCTTGGTAGTACCAGAGGCAGACAAAGACTACGAACTGTATACCGACGCCTCCAAGAACGGTCTAGGTTGTGTAATGATGCAAGAAGGTAAGGTGATTGCGTATGCATCACGTCAATTGAGGACGCACGAATTGAATTATCCAACCCATGACCTAGAATTAGCAGCCATTGTGCATGCGCTGAAGATTTGGAGACATCATCTCTATGGAGCTAGATATGCAATCTTCACTGACCACAAGAGCCTCAAGTACTTCTTTGAGCAGAAAGATCTAAATATGAGGCAAAGAAGATGGTTGTGATCGATGCTAAATCTGCATACAAATTATAGCAAAGGGCAAATAAATTTATAAACAACCCAAGGGTTGGTCGATCCCACAAGGATAGTGCAACGAGGGAAAATCATGTACTGGATATGGTTTTCAGATCTTTTGTTTGGGCAAATCAATTTTTGGGGTTTTGGTTTTTCAAAACAAATAATTAAAGAGAGAAATTCAAATATTAAAAAGCACAGATTCCAGGGAAATCTACCAATTTGATCAACTTGCAAGAATTAAATATTCAAACCCATGAAACACAATTTTGGTGGAAAACCTTTTATTGTGGAGTTAATTCCTTGGTCGGGCAATTAAAACCAAAATTACTAATTAGTGATCTATCTCCTCTCGGTCTCAAAATACACCAATTAATCAATTTCATAAAGATCTAGATTTTCCTACAGTTGAAATCTTCTTGGTCGGACAGGTAATCAAAAGTATTAAACTCTTACTTCCTATTATCGATTTTCACCTTTCGGTCCTTCAATCGATAACTAAAACCTATTCCAATTTTCATCTCGATCGTTCAATTGAAAATAGATTTGAAATAAAATCAAAGAGTTTAAACCAATACAAAGGTTTGAATAAATAAATCTAAACAAGCATCACAGATGGAGAAACCCTAGAACCTGTTTAGGGTTCTAACCTAACATATTAAAGATAAACATTGTAGGGAAAAATAAAGATTGCATTAAAAAGTAGGGGTTCAACAAATAAAAGTAAAGAGGAATTCTAAAGAAAACAGAAAATAAAGGTGTAAAAATTGTAAAGGGGGAAGAAGATAATGATTTTGAGCTATTGAAGAGTTTATATAGAAGTAGGGTTGAGGCATTGGATGGATATCTTCAAAAGGTATGATTTATTGCTTCCAAATTGATGTATATCTTGTTCCCCAAGCAATTCTCGCCCAAAATATATGAAAATCCCGCAAAATCTCGCCAATCAGTTTGTCTCGGTCGAGATAGACCCTGCCACAGCCGAGATGGATGCTTCTGTCTCGGTCGAGATGGCTTTCATTTCGGTCGAAACAGAGACGTTTTGGCCACTTCCGACCCTTCTGCGTAGTCTCACGGTTTTGGCCATAACTTTCGCATCCGAACTCCGATTGATCCGATTTCTGTTGCGTTGGAAAGCTGACTCAAAATCCTTCAAATGACCTGCTCCATTAGCTCAGATTCCATCTGTGGAAGAATTAGTGACTATTTCTTTGAACATCTGCTTCTTTCAGAACGGGTTCTCCATTGGATTTGGCCTAAAACCTGCGAAATCTTACCATGGCAAGAATAACACCCTCTAATATACACTCATGCTCAGTTTATTCAAGAAAACATACTAAAATGCATAAAAGAAAAGAAAAACAATGCGATAAGAGAGTAGAAAAACGAGCTTATCAAACCCCCCAAACTTAAACACTTGATTGTCCTCAATCAACAAAAGAAAGAATCAAAAGTTCAAGCAAAAGAGTAGTGAAATGCCTCACAAGATTCATCACATTCAAACTTGTAAATCCACTAGACATCAGCACTTTTGAAAGAATCAGAAAATCTGTAAACTATGGAAGACTCACATGTGAAGTGTTTCGCTCATTCACTCAAGTGTTTAGGATAATTATGAGATCACACACAAGTCATGAAAATCAAGTTCTACCATAGGCTTGCAAATAATCTCAATCTCCACTGCAAATATGTGCACACAAGTCTAAGATCAGAAAGGACTTTATTCAAGGTTGTAATGTAGGCTTTTTAGTGAAAGGTAGAGAAATATTTGGCCAAGTGACTCAAAATCAAATTCAATGCGTCCACTTCATCAATCTCAACTCACTATCTATTCATATCTACCCAACTCCTTAGATCTTCAATACAAACCATGGCTCTTTTATTTTTTTTTTCTTTTTCACACATATCCTTTTATGCTCTAAACAAATTTTTTTGATTATACATTTGAGCTTATAAGGATTAACAAACACAACAACACATTTTTTTCTTTTTTTTTCTTTTTCTAGAGCCCAAACTTTTCTTTTGCTTTTACCCTTCTAATAATATCTTATCCTTTCTCAAACAAATCCCAACCCACTCTCATAGACAAGAGTTGATTCTCCTATTTATTTCTACTCATAGACAAAGAAAGAAAATATCATAGGCTCAAAAGGGCTGACTAGGGATAACATTTAATTAGGACAGTGTATGGGAAAATAGGCTACACAAAGATGGCCTAAAATCACTTCCTAAACTTGTGCACACTAGCAGTCTTGAAAAAGATACAGAGAAAGTTCTAGAGAAACTCTAAATTGCCGACACACTCACAATCAAAATTCAGGCTCAAAAACTCACACTTGGGACAATTTTTCTTCCACAGTAAACATCAAATCATCATCAAACATCATGCCAACGCAAGTATCAAAACAAGTAATCCTGCGGTATTCACATTCATAGACATACTCGACCACTATCACAATCAACGCAAACTAAGTCAATCAATTCAAATCTTGCATTCTTGTCCTAGGGTTCAATCATGCTCAAATTCCCACAATCTCGCGTTTTATTCAAAAATTTTATTCATGCAGAAATTTAAATAAAGCAAATAAAAGATAGAAAGGAGTTTCAAAACCCTTAAATCTTCATTCCCCCAAACTTATTCGAAAGTCAGAGAGAATAAGTTTGGAAATCAGATTCAGAATTCGAAACTATACCTCAATTTTTGGCCTCAGACACCAACTTTTTATCCTTCATCTCAGACTTTGACTGGCGTGGATTTTGGGCTGTTGGCACTCCATCTCGGCCGTGGCGAACATCATCTCGGCCGGGATGGAGTCTTCTTGTCGACCTCTTCTTGGTCGAAGTGTATCACGTCTCGGACTTCTGTCTCGGCCGTGGCAAGCTCTGCCTGGACTGGGACAGATTTTGAATTTTTTTTCAAAAGACCATAAAAGTGAAGTAACAGAATAACATAATGTAATACAAAGTAAAATAAAGAAAACGAAAAATACAATGGGTTACCTCCCATTCAGTGCCTTATTTACCGTAGTGGCTTGACTCAGCTTCCAACTCACAAAGGTGGTCGAGTCCAGACTCGTCGACCCCTCGAATCAATCATGAAGACTCTCCGGTTTTGAATGATGGTGGTATACTCGGAAGAAGGCAGCTTAATTGCCGATTTCACTGACTCGTTTCCTCGTTCCCACCGGATGGCTTCTTCTTCTTCCTCCGGTGTCTCGTCGTCTTCTTCCTCCTCTTCCGCAATAGTGATCCAGTTGCACTCCCCTTTCCTCTTGTTCTTTTCTATGCAGAAGGTTATAGACTCTTCATTCCCTCTCAGTGTGATCTCCCCCTTCTTGAAGTCGATCAAGACACCAGCTGTGTCGAGGAACTCTCTTCCCAAAATCATGGGGGTGTTGGCATCTTCTTTCATCTCATGAACTACAAAATAAGCAGGAAATATCACATGACCAATTCTAATAAGTACATCCTCCACGATACCTTTGGGCTTGGACACAGATCGGTCCGCCATCTGGAGAGTAATTGTAGTGGCTCTCATCTCCCCAATCTCGAGCTTCTTGTAGATGGACCAGGGCATCAGGTTGATGCTTGCCCCGGTGTCACAAAGCACGTTCTGAAATTCCTTGCCCCGATCTCGATAGGTATCGAGAAGCATCGTGGGTCAGACCTCTTGATCGGGATCTGCTTCTGTAGGAGTAGGCTGCATTCCTCATGGATCTTCACTGTCTCGTTTTCCACGAACTGCTTCTTCTTGCTCATCAGCCTCCTTAGGTACTTCATGTATCCCGGTATCTCCCTGAGAGCTTCAACAAGAGGTATGTTAATATTTACCTTTTTTAAATTTTCAACAATATTTTTGAATTTAGAATCTTCCCTCTTTTTCGCAAATCTCTGAGGGAAAGGCATGGGAGCAACTGGATCAATTCTTCTTTCCTCCTTCTGTCTTTCTTTCTCGCCCAGTATTGCTTTCTGTTTCGAAAGAGATGCACCTATCTCGGCCATCCTGGTTTGCTTCTGCCCCGGCCATTCTTGGCTTGTCTCGGCTGGGCTGGCTTGTTCTGTCTCGGCCGGTTCACACTCCGCCTAGGCCGTCCTACTCCTCTCTGTCTCGGCCGGGATGTCCTCCGTCTCGGTCGAAACAGAGAGGTCTCCTACGGGAACTTCCTCCTCTGCTTCACTCAATCCTCTTTCCGGGTAGCTCGGGCCTTCATACTCCCTTCCAGATCGCAGCGAGATGGCATTTACTGGTTTTGCCTTTGCTGGTTTTGTCTCCGTCATGCTCGGGAGTTGGCCCGCCTTGTGCTGATTTCCCAAGGTAGCGGCAATCTGACTCAGTTGGGTGTCCATCATCTGCAGATGCTTTGTCATCACTTGTATGTGATTGGCCATCCCTTTCACCTCATTCCCCACCTTGCCGAATCTGTTGTCTGAGCTCTTTATGAATTTCTCAAGTGTTTCCTTTAGCACAGACTTCTTTTTCTCCACAATTTCGCCTCCAGTACCTACATCAAAATCAGGGGGAGGGTGTTCTGCAGCAGTGGGGTTAGCATATGAAAAACCAGGGTGAGATCGCCCATGGTTATAATGATACCCCTGATTACCTCGGTCGTTATTGTGATAACTACCCCCAATATAGTTTACCTCAAAATTCGCAGCTCCAGATGAACTGCTAGCTCCCCGGTTGATGTAGTCAGCTTCCACCGGAACAATTGTCATGCTTGGCTCAGTAGTATTGGCAGCAACCTTAGTAGTCCCCAGTTTCTCAATTTCCTCTCGGAGCTTCTTCACCTTTGCGGCCACATCGAATTCTGGCTTGGCTTCCACTGCTTTGACTGGCATCTGTCTCTCAGTTGGCCACTGATGGCTGTTCAGTGCCATGTCTGCTAGAAGCCTCATACTCTCTGCTCCACTTTTCTTCATTAGGATCCCCCCAGCAGATGCATCCACCAATTCCTTCATGTGAGGATTCAAACCTTCATAGAAGTGGCAGACTTGCATCTCGAGATCAATTCCATGTCTAGGGCAGAGTCGCAGGAGTTCCTTGTACCTCTTCCAGGCTTCATGTAGGGATTCATCATACATCTTCTTGAATGTAGTGATGGCAGCTTTCCTTTTCAGCAACAGGCTCGGTGGGAAGTAGTTGGTGGGAATGCTGCTCGCAGCTCCTCCCATGTCCCAATTTGGCTTTTGTCAAGCCCAGCATACCAAGACCTTGCCTCGTCTCTGAGTGAGAATGCGAAGAGGCGCATCCTAATGACGTCCTGGGGGACTCCATTCTGCTTTATCGTATCGCACACCTCGATGAACAAGTTGAGGTGGGCGTATGGATCTTCCACTGCTCTTCCCCCAAACTGATTCTGCTGCACCATCTGTATCAGCCCTGTGTGCAGCTCAAAATTGTTGGCGTTGATGCCAACCCTGAATCCTGCCTCCTCTTGCTGTGGTAAAAATCTTTCCAAGATGGACCTCTGTGGCACCATGACCTGCCTTTCATTTAGTTCCGCCAGTCTTGCGGCTTGCTCAGCTTGGGTAGCCTGGGCTGCAAGAAGTTGTGCCCTCAGTTGCTGTACCTCGTTCACAAATTGTCTCTGCTCCTCCGGTGTCATGTTCTGCAGAGGGGCTTCTTGATTTGCTTCCATCTCGAAGTTCAGTCTTTTTTCTCTCTTTTTGTTGTTCCTGCAAGTTGCTTCAATTTCTGGTATGAAAGGTTCAAGTGCCTTTCCTTTGTTCCACGTGTTCATGCACCTGCACAGAAAACGAGGAAAAGATCAGGCTGTCCCGGCCGTTTTGGACTTTATCTCGATCGGGATGGAGAAATACGTCTCGATCGTGGCAAATGATATCACGGCCGGGATGGGTAATTTGTCTCGACCGTGGTGGAACTCACCTCGGCCGAGACAGACACGACTCAAACACACACACACTCGAAAATTATTAAAAATTAAGAAAATACAACCCAATCCAGAAGTTTTTTAAACAATCCAGTAACGACTCGCCGTCTGACTATCTCCGACAACGGCGCCAATTTGATCGATGCTAAATCTGCATACAAATTATAGCAAAGGGCAAATAAATTTATAAACAACCCAAGGGTTGGTCGATCCCACAAGGATAGTGCAACGAGGGAAAATCATGTACTGGATATGGTTTTTAGATCTTTTGTTTGGGCAAATCAATTTTTGGGGTTTTGGTTTTTCAAAACAAATAATTAAAGAGAGAAATTCAAATATTAAAAAGCACAGATTCCAGGGAAATCTACCAATCTGATCAACTTGCAAGAATTAAATATTCAAACCCATGAAACACAATTTTGGTGGAAAACCTTTTATTGTGGAGTTAATTCCTTGGTCGGGCAATTAAAACCTAAATTACTAATTTGTGATCTATCTCCTCTCGGTCTCAAAATACACCAATTAATCAATTTCATAAAGATCTAGATTTTCCTACAGTTGAAATCTTCTTGGTCGGACAGATAATCAAAAGTATTAAACTCTTACTTCAAATTATCGATTTTCACCTTTCGGTCCTTCAGTCGATAACTAAAACTTATTTCAATTTTCATCTCTCGATCCTTCAATTGAAAATAGATTTGAAATAAAATTAAAGAGTTTAAACCAATACAAGGGTTTAAATAAATAAATCTAAACAAGCATCACAGATGGAGAATCCCTAGAACCTGTTTAGGGGTCTAGCCTAACATATTAAAGATAAACATTGTAGGGAAAAATAAAGATTGCATTAAAATGTAAGGGTTCAACAAATAAAAGTAAAGAGGAATTCTAAAGAAAACAGAAAATAAAGGTGTAAAAACTGTAAAGGGGGAAGAAGATAATAATTCTGAGCTATTGAAGAGTTTATATAGAAGTAGGGTTGAGGCCTTGGATGGATATCTTCAAAAGGTATGATTTATTGCTTCCAAATTGATGTATATCTTGTTCCCCAAGCAATTCTCGCCCAAAATATACGAAAATCCCACAAAATCTCGCCAATCAATCTGTCTCGGTCGAGATAGACCCTGCCACGGCCAAGATGGATGCTTCTATCTTGGTCGAGATGGCTTTCATTTCGGTCGAAATAGAGACATTTTCGCCACTTCCGACCCTTCTGCGCAGTCTCACGGTTTTGGCCATAACTTTCGCATCCAAACTCCAATTGATCCGATTCCAGTTGCGTTGGAAAGATAACTCAAAGATCTTTCAAATGACTTGCTCCATTAGCTCAGATTCCATCGGTGGAAGAATTAGTGATTATTTCTTTGAACATCTTCTGCTTTCAGAACGGGTTCTCCATTGGATTTGGACTAAAACCTGCGAAATCTTTCCATGGCAAGCATAACACCCTCTAATATACACTCATGCTCAGTTTATTCAAGAAAACGTACTAAAATGCATAAAAGAAAGGAAAAACAATGCGATAAGAGAGTAGAAAAACGAGCTTATCAGGTTGGGACTAGTGAAGGATTGTGATCTAATCATAAATTACCATCCTGGTAAAGCTAATTCAGTAGCTAATGCATTGAGTAGAAAGGCCCCAGCTAAAGCTTGTGCCGTGATAACACAAGAGAATGAACTAGTCAAGGAGATGGAGAACCTAAATCTTGAAGTGGTTTTGCCACTAGAAATAGTGAGCACGAGAATGGCAGCCTTATTGGCAAGTCCTGATCTGAGGACGAGAATCGGGGAAGCACAAAAAAAGACGAAAATTTGGAGAAGATACAACTTCCGATCCGCAAGAAGAAAGCCACAAATTTTCAAGAAGCTTCTTATAATGCCATAATGTATGACGGAAGATTGTGTGTGCCAAAGGTCGATGATTTGAAAGAAGAAATCATGAGAGAAGCACACGAAACACCGTACACTGCCCACCCTGGAAGTATAAAGATGTACCAAGACTTGAGGTCAAAGTTTTGGTGGGAAGGCATGAAGCGAGACATAGCCCTGTTCGTTGAACGATGTCTGGCATGTCAACAAGTAAAAGCATTGCATCAAAGGCCGTATGGAATGTTACAGCTGCTTGACATCCCTGAGTGGAAATGGTATACAGTAGCAATGGATTTTGTAACCGGTTTACCCAAGTCCCAAAGAGGAAACACCGCTATTTGGGTAATTGTGGATCGCTTGACCAAAAGCGCACACTTTCTTCCGATCCAGATTATGTATGGATTAGATAAGTTGGCCCAACTTTATGTCAAATAATTCATACGACTGCAAGGAGTGCCAACGACAATCACATCTGACAGAGATGCGAAGTTCACATCACGATTTTTGACTAGCCTACAATAAGAGCTCGGAACTCGATTGAACTTCAGCACTGCATTTCACCCGCAAACTGACGTTCAAACTGAAAGGACCATTCAAACTCTGGAGGATATGCATACAACAGTTGTTCTTGACCAAGGGGTGAAATAGGAAGCTGTTTTACCATTGATCGAATTTGCATACAACAACAGCTTTCAAGCCACCATTGGAATGGCCCCGTATGAAGCACTTTGTGGAAGAAAGTGCAGATCTCCCTTGTATTGGGATGACGTCGGAGAACGAAAAGTCTTAGGACCTGACTCAGTCGCTGAGATGATAAAAATCGTTCGATAAATCCGCATTAGAATCAAAGAAGCTCAAGATCTACAAAAGTCTTACACTGACAAGAGACGAACTGAGTTAACCTTCAAAGTTGGAGAAAAGGTGTTTTTGAAGGTATCGGCCTCTAAGGGAATTATTCATTTTTGAGCTAGAAGTAAGCTTAGACCTCGATCTATTGGTCCTTATGAGATTTTAGAAAGAATTGAAGCCGTAGCATATCGTTTGGCTTTGCCACCCAGTTTCGGGAATGTTCATAATGTCTTTCATGTGTTGCAATTACGGAAGTATATCTTCGATCCAAGACACATTATTCATCAAGATGAAGTTCAGCTCTAGCCAGATTTGACATACGAAGAAGGACCTGAAGCGATCATGGATGTAAAAACTCAAGAGCTCCGCAACAAGAAGATCAATCTTGTAAAAGTTCTTTGGAAGCTTCATGGCACCGAAGAAGCAACCTGGGAACTTGAAGACAAGATGAAGGAGAAGTATCCCGAACTATTCTTGTAATTTACGAAATTTCGGGATGCAATTTTTTGTAGTGGGGGAGGATGTAACGCCCCTCATAAATTTAGAATGTATTTATCAAATTTCAGACATAATATTTTGTTATCAAATTTAATTTGAAGCTACGCGATTGGTTTAATTCGAAAATTTACCATTTTGGGCATTTATTCAATTGCCACCCTTATTTAAAGAGGAGTGATTAATTATTAATATGAATATATGACATCGATTAATTATTTAATGACTTGACATTTTATATCGGGATAATATCAATCGATAAATATTTGCGGATAGACGAAATATTACAGTCTCCCGTGCAAGGACGCGAAGAGATGTGGAGTTGACGTAAGGTGATGTTAAAGTGATCGATGTGACAAGCGAATGACAACCACTTTAACCTTTTAACTTTCAGTAATTCCGAATTTACCATCACCCCCTTCTATAAATAGAAGGCTTCCTTCATAAGTTAACACTTTTCAATCTCTCTCAAAATTTACAAGGAGATTTCCGGCGAGCAACTCCGGCGAGGAGTTTTTAAGGTAAAATTTTACCTTTTTGAAATCCTCTCTTCGTCTCCTTTCCGTTTCCAACCTTAGATTCTCTTACCTTTGTGTTTTGAATTAAGAAATTGAGATATTAAGGGTTGATCAAGCTATCCAAGCTCTACGAACATCCTAGAGGTATAAATCGAACCTCCCTCTAGCTATTTTATCAAATTAAGCATGTTATGATTTTTGCCCTAGTTCATAAATGTTATGATCTAGGCTTGATCTTGAGTTTATGAGTATGTATGCATGTTTAGCATGTTATATTATGAGTCTAGGAGTGATATATCGACCAAGGAATCGAGTTTTGGTCATTTTGAAGCATTTTTTATATGTTTGCCCTATTTGGAAATGTTGTGGTTAAATCTCGATTCCAACATGTTTTGATGCTTTAAATCATGCCTAGACTCATTATACTTGTTAGAAAACCATTAGGTGTTGTTAGAAATTGATTGGACGAGCCCGGATAACCATTTGAGCCAAAACATACAATTTCCACCGGAAGGCATATAGCCTCTATTTCGGCCGATTTGGCCTTCATCTTGGTCAACGTGGCCGTATCGGTCGACACAAGAACCATATCAGTCGATATGCCTATCTCGGTCGACGTGGAACCCATGTCGGTTGACACAGAACCCCTCGCTCGATTCTCTTTCCATCGACCATTCGTATCAGTCGACATGTGTCTCGTCTCGGTCGATATACCCATATCGGTCGAGACGCATCTCATCTCGGTCGATATACCCATATCGGTCGAGATGCACCTCATTTCGGTCAATGCTTCTGCATCTGTCGAGATGCACTCCATCTCGGTCGACACAGTAATTTTTGACTTTTCTTTCTTCGATCAATTCGATTTATCTTTCATATCTTTCGATACCCTTCATACAATTCAATTCAAATGACATTTCCTTAAATTCCAAGTCATTCATTCAACTAAATCAAATCCAAATCGATTTCGTATTGTATTCCTTGTATCAATTGACGAAGAGATGTTATCTTCTATAACCACTCCAAAATTCCTTTCAATTCAAATCGACTTGATTGCTTGACCGAACTTTTGTAACTCGAACTTCCTTTGAAGCTTATTGGTAAACCAAACTTGTTAAACCTTAATGAAACCTTTGAGATCTTAGTAAGATTTGATCTTGTTTCAAGATCAAAAATCCTTTCGATTACTTTATTGAAACGACTTGAAACCTATGGATGAATTCTAGAACTCTCAAATCAATTACACCTTGATTCATAATTGAATACGTAACTTCTTTCAATCACAAAATGTGAAGAGATATTTTGTCATTTGATGACGTCTCACACTTGTTCAGAAGAATGGAACTTGTTAAATTTCGAACAACAAAATTCGACTTATCTTCAACATCAATCGACATCTCTCTTATCAATCATAGTAGAGAGCTATTCTTTCCTTCTCGCTCTCTTTAAAACCTTTTTTATTCAAGCCAACTTCAATTGGTTGATCCGATTAAGCATAACTTAATCTTCTCTTGGATCAACTTGATGAGTTCTCATACTCTCAAGCGATAATTCATAATGGATTATGAAATTCTTTCAATCGTACTCTTTGAAGTAATGTTCCGTCAATTGACGAAGCCTCGTACTTGTTCAATCAGGTTGAACCATGAATTTCGTTTGTAAACCACGCTCGGCATTGAACCACGAGCAATTTAAAGAACGTTTGACTAAGTTGTCCATCAAAATAGAATGCCAAATCATTTCTTCATATTCTTGTCCGATGGCTCAAGGGTTGAAAGGTCCATGATTGATTAAGAGTCTAGAATCCTAAATGTTTACGTGACAGATGTCTCGATCCATTGTCCTCTAAGGATATATTTATTCCTTTTACTGTATGAAAGGGCAAGAAGAAGATTTGTTACTAGATCAATCAATCGCGTAACCGCACCTACTCAAGGTGGGCTTTCTTTTACCCCTATATAGTGGGCCAAATTAAAGATATAAAAATGATGTTTTCTTTTCAAAGCATATCAAACATGAAATGAAATGTTTAGTTTTAAATTGCTTTGTCATTGCCTACAGTTTTGTGTTTGCTATCTGTTCTCTCTGTGGGGGAACCCCACTTAGAGAAGAACATCAGCGTATTCAACGTAGATGTTTACTCTGCGTATTGCGAGTCTTATCGATCGTACCCATGTAGTGAAAGAGATACCTTGGGTTAGTGCACTATGATTCTGACATGTTAGGGGTCATGCCCTACTCGGACTAGCATCGTGACTGGGTCGTGACTGTGTTAGGTGGCCACCTCCCAGTCACATATGCATTAGCAGATAGTTTAACAAAGTAAAAGGAGCATGCTCATTCATAAAATGTTTTGGTGCAATGGGAGGATTTCAAACTTAAAACCCCATGTGCGACCCGATTAAAAGGCATGACAAACTCATATGTATGTATGTTTTCGGGCATGTGTTCACTAAGTACTATTTATACTTAGCCCCTCGCATTATTTCTAAAATGCGCAGGCTAAAAGAAGCTTTTAGATCAGAGTACGAGGCAGCAGTCGAGGGGAGCTGAAGACTCTTTTTGTAATAGTTAGATGTTGTAGTATGAATCTTCATATACATACTTCATTGATACCTTTCCCCTGCTGAAACTCTTTATCTTTTGTTAGCCTTTTGGGGACATTTTAAATACTCAGATATTTGGTTTTCTCAAGAAGTTACGATCCCTTCTTGAGGAGGCACCCCTTTACTATCTCTTGCTTAACTCGGGATAAGTGTGATGATTTCTTTACTATTCACTTGAACTCTTATTATTAATTGATATCCCAAGTGCAAGTCTCGTACCCGATGTGCCTCAATTCTCTCATTCATGTCTTGTTTATAAATCGGGGCGTGACAAAGTGGTATCAGAGTCAGGTTTAAAAATTTTCTTTTTCGCTCTGAATCGTGGTCCTCTTTGTTTCGAGGCCTCCGTCTATTAAATAAGTCGGAAATGTCCTTACCAGCTCCTGCTCCTGCACTCGTGCTCTGCATCGCATTAAGAGAAAATGTTATGTATAATTATTGTATTTCAAATTAAAGCATATACCTTTCTCTTTTGAATTAAGAAAAGCATATGCATATATTGTTGCACTTCTTATAAGGAAGTAGGATGCATAAATAGGTGCATCCCGTTCATAAAGTTCTAATGCATACATTGTTGCAAGTTTCGGAATTAACGCATATATAGTTGCTTTCAAATTAAGAATACATAAATAGTTGCATCTCAAGTCTAATGCATAAATTGTTGCATTTCATTACGCACTATAAATTCGTTAAATATAAAGACCTTATTAGAGAACTAAGATGCCTTTAGGAAGCATGTTTTACTTTACCTTCGCAAGAAACCTAGAGTAAGCATGTACTAAGATAGGATTATTATGCGTCGTAGTTGACTTCAGATATTTGGTTTTCTCAACAAGTTACGATCCCTTCTTGAGGAGGCGTCTTTACTATCTCTTGCTTAACTTGGGATAAGTGTGATGATTTCTTTACTATTCGCTTGAACTCTTATTATTAATTGATATCCTAAGTGCAAGTCTCGTACCCGATGTGCCTCAATTCTCTCATTAATATCTTGTTTATAAATCAGGGCGTGACAAATGACCTTGATGTACAAAAGATTGCAAATTTGAAGAGAGAGTTGAGCAAGTCTTTTGCTATGAATGATTTTGGATCATCAAAGAAAATTTTCGGTATTAATATTTCTTATGATCGAGAGAGTTCAAAGAATTGGTTATCTTAAGAAGATTACATCGAGAAGGTTCTTGAACGATTCAATATGAGCACCAGTTGGTTCCCCATTTGCAAGACATTTCAAGCTTATTTCTACAAGTGCGGATGAAGCAGATATGAGTAATGTTCCTTACTCATCTGCAGTTGGCAGTTTGATGTATGAGATGGTTTGCACTAGGCTAGACATTTATCATGCAGTTGGAATTGTGAGCCGATTTCTCTCTAATCCTAGTAGAGAACATTGGGAAGCTGTGAAGTGGATATTGAGATACCTGGAGTTGTTGATTCCAGAAAGTCCATTTCAGGTTTTTTGATAACTTTTGTAGAGGGAGCTGTATCATGGCAGTCAAAGTTGTAAAAATGTATCGCACTATTCACCATAGAAGCTGAGTATATTGCAATTACTGGGTGTTGCTAAGAGGCATTGTGGATAAAAAGATTCCTTGATGAATTGGGCATTCACCAAGAGAAGTATGTTGTGTTTAGTGATAGCCAGAGTGCTATCCACCTTTCCAAGAACTCGTCATTTTACTCAAGATCAAAGCATATTGATGTGAGGTACCATTGGATTTGAGATATGCTCGAGAAGAAGCAATTGGACTTGGCCAAAGTGCATACTAGTGAGAATGTATCCAATATATTGACGAAGACACTGAATTCTCGTAGGCTTGCTAGAGCCCACGAGAATGAAATGACGGGGGAGATTTGTTGGATCAGTCCATTATAAGTTTAGGCTTGACAAAAAATGAGCCCACTTAAGCTTTCAAAGAAAAACAATTAAAGGTGAAGTCAGCTTTGCGCGTGTGCGAGAAGTTGTGAGAAAGAAACAAAACAGAGAGAATAGAAAAAGAAGATCAAGAACCCTAATCCCGCATTTCACTGTAGCAGCACCGAAAAAACATCGATTGACAGAGTTTGCACCATTGGATCGTCACAAAAATTTGACAGCAGATTTGTGATGCCCCCGAGGGCTTGTGATGCCTTAAGCGGACAATATAATACTAATGTCGAGTTGTCGGTTCCCCCAACAGATTAGTGCGGTGAATGTGAAACAAACACGTAGCACCCTGATTCGAGCAGGGTTCGAGGGACTGAGGTGTGTAGGGTTTGAGTCTACGATGGGCAATATTAATTGCCATTAAATAAACACTTGCCAAGGATCGTTCTTAGGATACCAGGAATAAATTACAATTAAATGAACCATGCGAAAGCCTATGCATGCTCCTACAAATTAAATTGCATAGGATGGATTAG
>JAPKLW010000247.1:567252-648636 GCA_026898455.1 Plectranthus barbatus | reverse complement strand
TCAAACGAGCCATATGATCCTGCTGTGGTCACACCACATGGCCATCCCTATCGGCGAGATAATAGGATATTATAGTTCGTCGTATGATTGTTCCATCAGACAGCGAGCATTGTTGCGGATACATACATGAATACCAGTGTACGAAACACTTAATCATATATGCTTTCAGTATACAATCCCAACAAGGTGGTGGTGTGATTGGTTTTGTATACTGAAAGCATTTATTATAATGAGTATACGACGATTTATTTCTCCTATCTGTTAACAATCTTACATGTATGTAACAATGGTATCCTCTTGTCTTGCCGATAGGGACGATCATACGGTGTGTTGCAGATCACAGAAGACAGTATGATCACTTGACCTAGTGAGACATAAACCTAATCACAGCCGAGACAGATGATAAGCTCATATTTATACTCACTTATCTATATTTCTCTCCATTGTTTCAAGTATATTTTGTTATGTTTTTACTTATTTCTGTGCATGAGTCTACTTTAGAGGGTGTTATGCCTTTGATGGGTGATTTTTGCAGGTTTTAGGCCAAATTCATTGGAAACCCGTACCGAAAGCAGATGGTGTTCAAAGGAACAGTCACGAATTCTTCCACACGTGGAATCCGAGCTAATGGAGCATGGAAAGAGAAATATTTTTGAATTATCTTTCCAACGCAACTGGAATCGGTTCAATCGGAGTTTGGGAGCAAAAGTTATGGCCAAAACCTTGAGACTGCGCAGACAAGAGGATTTGTGTCGAGAGACAGGATTTGTGTCGACCGACAGGATTTGCGTCGAGAGATAGGATTTGTGTCGACCAAAACAGAGGTCAAAACTTTGGAAACTTCTGATCTGCAATCCTATCGATCGACAGGATTTGTGTCGATCGCCACGGAGGCCCGAAAAAGCTATTTTTGGCCTGTTTTGGCAGTTTTTGCTATTTTTACCCCGTACTCAAATTAGGTCTTTTCCTCCCTCTATAAATATGAACTCTTAGGCATGAAAATTACATCTCTTTTTATCTGTTTTTGCTGAATACATTGGAGTTTTTCAAGACATTGAAGGTTCCTATTTTATTTGTAAGTCAATTAATAATATGTTTGTTTTAATTCTAGTCATGTTTTGTGGCTAGAACCCTAAACAGGTTCTAGGGTTATGATTTCTTTTCTGATGCATGTTTAATTGATATCAACTCTTGAAGCATGGTTTAATTCTCCGATTTAATTTTATAATCTAGATTAAAAGAAGGACCGAGAGGTGAATTGAGATCTAGGTTTATAGTTAATAATTGATGGATCGAGAGATGAAAATTG
Source organism: Plectranthus barbatus (assembly GCA_026898455.1). Classification (NCBI taxonomy): domain Eukaryota; kingdom Viridiplantae; phylum Streptophyta; class Magnoliopsida; order Lamiales; family Lamiaceae; genus Plectranthus; species Plectranthus barbatus. Next base: position 647,327 of record JAPKLW010000247.1, on the reverse strand, counting down.
TTAACAGGAAGAAAGAATTAATTGTGTTTGTTTTCTGTCTCAAAAGGAAGAAACCTACATAGGAATAATTAGATAATTATGAGATTGATTAATTTGGTGTTCTTGAGACCGAGAGGAGATAGTCACTAATTAATAATCTAGGATTTAATTGCCTGACCAAGGAATTTAATCCACAAAAATCTATATTTTGCACATTGCTGAGTTGATTGATATTTGCATGTTGATGATTAGATTATCAGCCCTAGGATCTGTGCTTTCCTTTAATTGTTTTTAAAACCCTTTGTCATCTTTAAATTCACAAACAAAAATCCTTTTCAAATTCCCTCAAACATCTATGTTCTAAGAATCATAGATAGTACTTTGGATTTATCGTTGCACAGTCCCTGTGGGATCGACCATCTTAGGGTGTAAAAATTATTATTTGCTCGCTGCTTTCTGCAGTTATCAACAGCGTATGAGGATACGTCTGTCCGGATAGCTGCGGCATTGTCGGAATTAGTAGTCTGTCCTGGTTACTTGACATGCTGGTACGCAGGGGTGGCGTATTGATGGACCGCAGCGAGATGTATTTGTCTGTCTGACATCGGCGAATACAAGATCTCAGTATTCTCAATTAATGCAGCCTGTTCTCATAACGTGGTAATAAAGGGGTAGGTCAGTATTAATTCTGTGGTGAAAAAGAATTAATATTAACTAGTATTGCACCCACGCGATGCGTGGAAAATTAAATATTTATATTGCAATATTAAATTATATATTTTCTTTTTAGGTAAATAAAATAGATATCTAAAATTGGTAAATTACAAAATTATATGATAACATGCACATATAATTCATATATATCATCTTATAATGATTTATATTTACTTACATTAATTTATAAATTTTATTTTATAACCATAAATGTAAGTTTTTAATTTGTACGGTTTTTATACTTTATTTTTTTAATCGGGTATATAATGTAAATGGAAAGTATGTGTTTTGAAGTGTCTCGAAAATATGACCAATTAATAATTTGAAGAGCACTTAACCACTTGGGCTCCGAGATCGGAACTTTTATATTATCTTCTTGATATGATGACTTTCACTTCATAATTTATAATTTTTAATACTAAACAATTTTTTTTATTACGTGAAAAAAATTCATAATGTTATTATTGAGATTTTTAAGTTTTTGACTAATTAATTCAAAATCTCTCCATTTCTATTCAAAACAAACTTTCGTAACTGGTGTATGATAAAGATTGTTTGTTATATCATTAAATTTAACAACATGCATTGTGGCATGCTTTATGTATATTAAACATGAATATCAAACTACTTGACATGCAACTTGATTTATTAATTTCATATATGTTAAAAGTTTATACACTCAATCTCCATCATTAGCTCTTTAATGACTTCAATCAAATTAGGATATCACACTACAGTGACGACACTTATGCATCATTAATAGAAAACTTGATATCCAGACAGTCCTCTCATCAATATTGGTCTTTACACGGTATTATTTGGTCATTGATAGTATGTACCTCCTACTGATTCGTATTAGCATCACACTGTTTTGCGTTTATAAGTTAAAGTTTTCAAGTTAGCATAACTTAAAAATTTGTGTTTCTCAGTATGAAATCATGTTACCCCTTTCACTATTATAACATAACATCATCCGCTTTATTTTACAGGATTGTCAATCTAGTTCTTTGATGCACTTTACTCCTTCATTGATTGTGAATTTTCGAAATAATTAATCTAACGATAAAATAAATATTCTCCAACTCATATACATTTCAAACTTTTTAGATTTTCAATGCAATAATAAGAAACATATCTAATCATGTGTATGGTATATCACAATAATATTTTTCAAAAATAGTTGCTTTAATTGTTGTTTTTAAGACAGATGAGAGGCCAACAACCTAACTTGGGAATCAACATACTTCAAGCAAATCGGTTACACTTTACACCTTTTTCGAATAAAATTCTCTTTAGTATGTGGTGCTTGGACATCTTCTAATGAAACTTCTCTTTATCTCCTTAAACAATATATAATAATCAATTTCACTTTGATCTGTCTTCTTGAAACTATACATATATTGAAGTGCAATGCATTAATATTATTTCTTGTTTTATTTTGGTTTTGTAACGTGACATTTCAATAGTTTTAAAATTTTATATTATTTTACAATATAGTTTGGCAAATTGATATTTTTGCAGCAGTAGACTCGCATCCTAATATTTGTCATTTAATTTAATTTAATTATATGGTCTACGTTCTAATTTTTCTCACTTTTTTTTTTTGTTTCATTTTAAAATATAACTCGACCTTCGAAATTAATCTATTATTTTATTTTATCCTAAAGCTATTACAATAATCTATTTTTCTCTTCATTTACTGTACTGCTTTAAATTTCAATATATTTTAAATTCTAATGCATTAAAATAATAAATCTTATGTTTTACTGTATTTTCGAATTTTATATTAGAATACTTTAACATTACATATAAGAATATATGATGAAATAATAGAAAAAATAATTATTTATTTTCATAAATCTTTACATAAATATCATGAACAATAAGATTTGAATTCATTTAATGTTATTTTTATTGTGATTTTGTACTCTATTTTTCTTAAATAATTATAATAAAATAATAAATTCTGAATGAAAATGAGAAAATCTTTAAAATAAAATTCCAAATTAAATCTATAATATATTGTTTACATTTTCATACATTAAAAATATAATTAATTTTTTTAGATTGTAAATATATTAACACTTAATAATGAATAAACTTAATTAATAGTTCAATTAATTATCAGTAAATGCAGCTGTAAATTTACCATTATACCTTACGATTTTATTTTAATATATATATAGATTAATTAATTGTGTCCTGGGTTGTGGACATGAGAATTAATTAATTCATAGGCCCACTTTATTATTTGCATTAGGTCCCAGGTCTGGCCCAAGGAAAGTGTGTTGAATTGAGCCCAGGAGCCCATTAGGGTTTACAACCCTAGGTCTATAAATAGACAACTCTCCCTCACAAGTTGTATCATAATTGAAAAACTGAAACCCTAGTGAGAGAGAGAGTGTGGGCGCCGACTTTGAGAGAAGAGGAGGAGTATTTTCGAATTCTGGTCCTGCTCAAAATACAGATCTGTGGAGTCCTCACCAGTAGCAGATCTGAACGGACCGGGAAACAGATCTGAAGATCTAATCTGGAGAACAACTCATAATTCTTTCTCTTTTGTCTTTTTCGATTATTATTGAATCTAGAAATTAGATTTCTAATTTCTTGTTCCGCAGATTTAATAATATCGCGTGGTTGATTCTGGATCTGGGAATACAAATGCGAAAGATCGTTTCTGAGACTACGGAATTAAGGTAAATAATTCTTTATCCACGCATTAAATTCAATAGGAGCATGCTTAGGGTTTATGAATGGATTTTGAACAATAACCATAAACGGTCCGGTTCATTTGGTTTTGGTGATTCGGTTCACGGGAAAACCCTACATGGTGGACTCTGGAGTGAGTGTGGGAAGCCCTCAATTGAAGCGGTGATCGTCTCTGGGTGCCTTGTGTCAAAATCTTACTGACAGTGGTGGTCAGGAGGCAGGTCCCGTTGGTTTACGGCGGTGCAAGATGAGTTCAGACGGATAAAGGATCGAGGGTTGGAAGTCCTCAACAAAACTCGATACAATGGGTACCTTGTATCGAAGCTTCTTGATAGTGGTGGTCAGGTGGCGAGTCCCGTTAGTTAACGGCGGTGCAAGACGAATTGTGATCGAGGGGAAGGACACAGAATTGTGGTCCTTGGGTTTGAGGTAAGGATTGTTGGGTGTGACAAACTCATGTCCCACATCGGAGAAACAAGGATAAGATTCCTTGTATATAAGAGTCCACCCAACTCCATTAGTATGAGGCCTATTGGGTAGATACCCAATAACAAAACCGTGAGGGCTTGTGATGCCCAAAGTGGACAAGATCAAACTAATGTTGAGTTGTCGGTTCCCCCAACAGATTGGTGCGGTGAATGTGGAATGAACATGTGGCACCCTGGTTCGAGCAGGGTTCGGGGGACCGAGGTGGTGGTGGACTCTAGAGTGAATGTGGGAAGCCCTCAATTCGAGTGAGGATCATCTTTGGGTGCCTTGTGTAGAAAGCTTCCTGATAGTTATGGTCTGGCGACGGGTGCCATTTGTTTATGGTGGTGCAAGACGAGTTGAGATGAATCAAGACTCGAGGGGAGGAAGCCCTCAACAAACCTCGATACAATGGGTGCCTTATGTTGAAAGCTTCCTGACAGTGGTGGTTAGGAGGCGGGTCCCGTTAGTTGACGACGGTACAAGATGAATTTTGATCGAGGAGAGGACACTGGATTGTGGTCCTTGTGTTTGAGGGGAGGAATGTTGGGTTTGACAAGCCCATATCCCACATCGGGAGAGAAGGAAGGAATTCTTTGTATATAAGAGTCCACCCAACTTCATTAGTATGAGGCCTTTTGGGATGTAGATGCTCAAATGAAAAAAGACTTTGTTCCAAAGCGAACAATATTATACTATAATGTCGAGTTGGCGATTCTGTGAACAGTTTTAGTGTATAAAACCATTCCCATTTTCATTCCCAATCCCATATATATCAGGGTGCAACCAACTCAGAACTACTCCTAGTATCTAAATAAGGCTAACCTTATACCTTAAAATGCACAATTTGCAAAAAAAGAAAAGTATGCCACTCTCAACGGAAAAATCCGTTGCAAAAAGATAAAATCGTCCCTAAATGGATTTACGGCAGAATGGCGATGGAAAAAGGCCGTCGCTAAAAAATGATGTTGCGATGGATTTTTCGTCACCAAAATTGGAAAAACTTACAGACATTGTTTGCGACGAAATTGCCGTCGGGAAAGAACTCAAGATGGAATAGTGACGAAAGTAAGGAAGTAGGAATAAATAATGAATTATGTATTTTCATCATATCATCTGGGTCTTCTTTATAATAATTTGAGAGAATTATGTGTAGCATAGATTATTAAATTAATTTTGTTGGATAATATTAGTTTATATCTCAAATTTTGGAAATTATATATTTGTATAGTGTGAAATGAAAATGAAAATCTCATACTAAAATTAATATAAATATCATTGGCGGGATTTCGTGATAACTCATTTTGATGTATTTAATGAGAATACATCAACATTCGATACATTAAACTCTAAATTTATAATACTTGACAATAATAATTTTGGACATTTTCTTTTACTACGTCAACATTTTGTGCAATATGAAAAAACAAGCAAGCAAAAACTCATTTATTTTAAAAGCAAAAAACTAAAAAAAATTGAAATTTAGTGGTATGCGTTAAACAAAATTGGTTTATGGTATATATTTAAGGCAATAAATACAGATAAATTGAAATCTTAGTAAGGCAAAAAATTAGAGGGTTTAATTTCATGCACATAGCATGCAATTATTTATATATGAAATTGGCCATAATTGCGCGCACCGCATCATAAACATTGCACAAAGATTTTGGAATATCAGCATATAATATAACTATATCCATGAACTCCATAATTTTCATCATATCTGATAAATTTAGCAAAGGGGAGATGATGAAGACCGACAAAGACCACTACAAAAATAAAAAAATAAAAAAAATTGAAATAAGGAATTTGCGACGGACTAATTTTCAACGTTAATTAGCAATGGATTACCTATTGTGAAAATTAAATTAAAAAGTTTGTTGTTCAACATTCTTAAAATTGCATTAATTGGTTTTAGAAATATGGGTGACAAACCAATATCCTACGAGTCATCTATGGTATCTTAAGTGATAAATATTTGTTTTAAATAGTTGTAACAAATTCAACAAAGTCATGGTGATTTAAAAATGTTTTTGAGTCTCTTTTCCTTATCTGATTGCCAACAATCAGCAAGCCAATCTCCAAAAAAAATAGAGAGTGGGGAAGGTCCGGCCTGCTGCAAGTAAGAGTGGTGTGAGTTGAAAGAAAACACTTGAGAGATATGACAGGTTTAACCAACGGCATCCCGCTACCCAAGTTGATGAACGGTGTCAACTACAACTCTTGGAAGGTGCAGATGAAGGCCCTTCTCAGCTCTCAAGATAACTGGGACGTGGTCAATTATGGATACGAAAAACCAGAGAGTACCAACAGGCTTACAAATGCCCAACTGAACGCATTGAATGCCATCCGAGCAAAAGATCGATAAAGCAGGTTTGTACTTGCTATACCGAGCCATCGATGAATCTTGATTTGAGAAAATAGCCAACGCAAAATCATTTAAAGAGTCATGGGATATACTAAAAAAGGCAAACAAAGGAGACGAACGGGTGAAGCAAGTCCGACTTCAAACCCTTAGGGGCGAGCTGGAAAGCATAAGAATGAAAGAGTCTGAAAATGTGTCTGAGTTCATTACTCGAGTAGAGACCGTGGTGAACAAGCTGAATCAGAATGTGAGAGCCTTTCATCAAGTCGATTTGCTGAAAAAAATTTGAGGTCGTTAACAGATGATTTAGAGAATATCGTGTGCGCGATAAAGGAGTCAAAGAATCTATCAGAGCTCACGCTCGAAGAGCTTGCTGGGCCCCTAGAAGCGCATGAGCAGAGATGAAAAAACAATAAGAAAGAACCCCTTCAACAAGTTCTCCAAACGAAGACAACAATAAAAGAAGAAAAAGTGCTCTATGCTCGAGGAAGAGGAAGAGGTCAAGGGGGTAGAGTAAGAAGAGGACGAGGAAATAAGCAAATCAGTCAAAAGAACTAGCGAGGGCCAAACCAAGTATGGGCATGTTGCTGAAGATTGCTATTCTGTAAAATGCTACAACTGTGGAAAGTTGGGTCATATCTCCAAAGATTGTAGATTTGAAAAGAAAAAGAAAGAGCCAACTAATAATCTTGCCGAAGAGGAAGATGAAGGGCTACTAATGATGATTAGCATTCCAGAAACTTAGAGCAAATCAAGTTGCCTCGACAAATCTCTTTGGTACCTCGACACCGGTGCAAGTAACCACATGTGTGGCAATGAGAAGTTTTTCAAAATACTAAAACAAGAGGAGTCTGGTTTGTATCTTTTGGTAACGCTTCGAGAATAGCTGTCAAGGGTCGAGGAACAATTTGCTTTCAGCAAAAGGATGGGCGAGTGGGAGAAATCAAAGACGTATATTACGTACCTGATCTTCAAAACAACATATTGAGTATGGGATAATTAATGAAGAAGCGATACTCTGTTTTGATGAAAGATCGTGAATTGGAGCTGAAGGATAAATTGGGGTGGCTTATTGCTCGAGTAGAGATGAAGAAAAATCATATGTACAAACTCGAGCTGAACATAATTCAAGACAGGTGTATGCAGCTCGATGTGGAGGATGCAACTATGAAATGTCATTATCGGTTTGTTCATTTTCATTTTGACGGATTAACTAAACTGGCAAAGAAGGAGATGGTGTTCGGACTACTAAAATTGGAGTTTGAGAAGGAATTTTTTGAAGAATGTGTGATTTGAAAATAGGCGAGAACCCCATTTCCAAAGAGTTCTGAATGTCAAACAAGAGAGCAGCTCGAGCTAATACATAGTGATTAATGTGGACCAATAACTCTGGAATCATTCAGCAATAAGATATGAAGATATGACTTCTCAAGGGAAACATGGGTCTATTTTCTGAAAGAGAAATCTGAAGCCTTTGAAATGTTTAAAAAGTTCCAAATAATGGTGGAAAAACAAACAGCAAGCAAGGTAATCAAAGTTGTTCGATCTGATAGAGGGGCTAGTTCACTTCTATAGAATTTAATAAATACTGTGAGAATCACGGGATTAGAAGATTCCTAACTACTCCATATTCCCCGCAGCAAAACGGTGTAGCAAAGCGAAAAAACCAAACTATCCTTGATATGGTCCGATCTATGCTGGAGAGTAAGAACATGCCAAAAAAAGTTTTGGGCTGAAGCAGTGCAGTGTGGGGTCTATGTGCAAAACAGATGTCCACATGCAAAGTTGGGGGAGAAGACGCATGAAATCTAGAGTGCGAAGAAACTAAGTATCTCTCATCTAAAGATATTTGGATGCAATGCTTTTGGACAAGTACTAAGTCAGCATAGATCAAAGTTGGAGGATCGAAGCAAAAAATATATTTTCACTGGGTATAATGAAGAATCTAAAGCTTATAAATTGTTTGATCCGGTCAAAAACAAAGTTATGGTGAGTCGGGATGTTCATGTGGAAGAATCAAAGGCGAGGAATTGGAGCAGCTGATGCGGCTAAAAGTTCAATCAAAATTTAACTCCTAGCTACACAAGAATAAAATTTGTCAAATCCAGGTCCTTCTTCCCTTCGCCCGCTAGAATACCGAGATACTATAGCATAGTCCTATAGCTTGGCAAAATATAATCGTTGAGTAGATTCTATCAACTAGGCAATCAATTTCAATCTATGCTAACATCATATCACAAACAATCAATTAAACTACAATCAACTTTCAATCAATTCTTTCCACAAATCGGTAAACCAAGACAAGCAAATACTCAAATTAGGAAGATAGGATATTGAAATGAACGTAGATGCAATCCAATTAGGTTAATCATTGATGTAAACACATTTTAATCCCTAGGAGATTGAGCAATTGACCCTACACTCGTAACCCCTTGTCACGGCGAGCTAACGGTTGATGATACTAAGACTTGCAAACAGTCACGTTATTAAGCCCTAGACCACTCCAAATAGATCGTCAATTATTGCCCTACGACCTAGCACCGCACATGGATTGGAACTAAAATCGTATGAATCTACACTATTCACGACGATTCAGCCCGCGTGTTGGCTGCAGCGTTCACGTCAACTACCTCCTAAGTTGGCTATTACCTACACCTAAAAGGTAAGGAACAAGTTCTAGTGCAATTCAAGCTCTCAAATGAAAGTAAACAAACAATTATCAAACCTAATCTTCATGCATCCTTATTCAAATCAACATCCAAATTGAATTAGAACATCATACCTCTCAATTGTAACAATACAAAGTTGAAATCAAATACATCCATTACGATTGACAAGTAGAGATTGGAATCTTCCCCAATTGGATTTGTATGTCTTGATCTACCCACTTGGATCTTCAATTCTCCTCCAAGGATTGATGAATTAAGCTCCTTGATACTCTAGGATTGAGATGAAATCGTGATGGAAATTGGAATCTAGGGAAATTCCTAACTAGATCTAATGAAAAATGACAAAAAGTTCTCCAAATAACTGAATTTCCTCATTTTATAAGCAAGCAAACAGGGCCACGGATCACCCGGACGAAGTATGGCTCGCCCGGTCGAAGCTGGAAACCGCCAAAATGCTGGAAAAACCCGGCCAAGCTCACCCGGTCGAAGTGGCTAGACCAAGCCACCTGTCTGTTGGCTTGGCTCGGCCGGTCCAAATTGGCTCGGCCGGTCAAGCCCTCTGTCCGACCTCGCTCGGCCGGTCCTGCTCTGCTCGGCTGGTCGAGCTCTATGTCCAGCATGACTCGGCCGGTCCTGCTCTGTTTGGCCGGTCGACGCCTCCAAACTCCAAACACGTGCAATTTTCCTCCGAAACTCCACCAAAAATGCTCGTTTATGCCCAAAACCTATCCTACAACATTCAAAACACAAAAAACACGAAAACACAACCAAAATACGACAAAAACATATGATACGGGAGTAAAATAGCCACAAACAAGCATGCACACACATCGAAATATGGGTCATTTACGCACATATCATAATCCCCCAAACTTAAACCTTTGATTGTCCTCAATCAAAACAAAGTAAAGCTATCATTCTACCTCATGCAATACCTCATAGCTCATCAAAGTTATCTAAGCATGTTCAAGTAAAACGAGATTATCACCTAACTTTGTAACAAGGTTAATGCTAAGGACATGAACCACTCATCAAAAATGGATACAAGTAACGAAAGCACTCCCTCACGTGTTTAGGGATGATGAGATTCACACAATCATAAGATATCGAGCTTGATTTCCATAAGCTTGCATCCATTCTCACCACTATACTACAACGAGTTAGTTTCTAGAATCAAAAAGGTCTTTTCACGGGTTGTAACGTGGCTAACTAAAAGGTGGGTGGTTTTGGGCCAAAGTGACTAAACTTCTCAATTTCCCAAAACCCCCAAACTTGTTCTTTTCAAACCACTACAACCCCCCGAGACTTTTCATTTCACAACACACTTTTTTTTTTCTTTTTATTTTTCTTTTCTTTTCATTTTCATCCCTTTTTTTTCAAATGCACCATCATTCATTCATTTTGTCCGTGCCTCTTTTCCCAAATACTTGCACCAAAATTTTGTAGGTGCACATTTTTCTAGGATTCAAACCAATCCTCTATTTCATATTTTTCATGCCTCACATTTCCCATCAATATAAATTCAATCGATTCCCAACCCAACTCTCATCACCGTATTCACCCTCATACACTCTTTCCCCCCAAATTTGGTCCTAATTATATCAAAGAAGATTCACCAATAAAGCTCAATGACGGGGGTCAAAGATATGAAAGGCAAAATTATGATAACAACCACCTTATACTCCCGGTGTGAAAGGTAGGACTAAGAATCGATGGCCTAAGATCATTTTCTAGTTACACACTCATGCCAATAGATAGAGAACGGATGCAAGTTCTAGCTCTCGTACTCTCAATCTTGCCACTCACAATCGAAATAGATATGACAATATCATGGCTCAAACCTCACAGCTTTTTGTCAAGTCCTAAGCATTAACCACATACAAAACTCGACAATTCAAAAGTTAAACTTAAAACATGCTTTAAAAACCAGATTCCGCCCTATCATTAGTTGAGGTAAACATCAAACTCCACTAAGTAAATCATGATTAAATCTCAATACTCGTTTGGGTTCATCACACACACACAAGCACACAACAATCCTAACAACAATCTACATGCCATAAAACAAATGTAATGAAACTAAAAGGTAGGAGGAACGATAGAAAACGTTACCCATCAGTAGGCACGATCACCGCTCTCCATTCCTTATGGGCACCTACTACAAATCAACACAAACACCACCAAACTCTTGAGCATAAACAAGCCAATTAAGTTCTCATTTCCAACAACTTCCACAAACCAATCATCAATAAAAATAAAGCAATATCCACTAGCTCCACCATTCATACAAAACCATAATACGTCCACATACCAAAACCAAATAGAAAGGATTAAACACATGCAAGCTTGCCAAAATATTCCATCAACACATCATATTAAACCATAAAAATCATCATACAGATCCATATCCAACATTCAAAGTAAAGGTAAATCAATATCATTATACAACCCAATCGAATATCCAAATTCATTGTTCAATACTAAACTAAACTAACACTAGAAAGCATAGTAATGATAAAGAGATAGAGGAGAGAATGAACCAGAGCACCGACTACCGGCACTTCCCCCCAAAATTAGTCAAGTTAGACTAAGTTTGTCAAAAATGTAGGCGGTGCTTCATTGCTCAACCCTGTCCTACTGCTGCTGGTGTTCCCGGCGAGATTGGTAAGGAATGGGAACTCGGCGCTGAAGCTCACGGACATCCGCCTGAATAGAATTCACTCTCCGATCAAGGCCGTCAAAGCGAGAAGTCATAGAAGTATCAAGGCCCTACAAAGATGAAGACAAAGAATCTATAGAGGCATTAGTCTGCTGCAACATCGTAAACATCTGCTGTTGCCAATCTGCCATCGGAGTCTGCCGAGGCTACGGAGGAACTCGAGTGCTTAGACCGGCATCCCGCAACTGTTGATGCTCTGCCGCAGAAAGATGCCGGAGGCTCGTGAAATATCCATAAGGAGATAACACCCCGACCACATCCTTGTGCTCATCGGTATCCAACAACCAATTGGATCTATCAGACAGATCCGACACTATTGTCCATTCCGGTCGGGGCATCTTCATGCCAAATTCCCAAATTTATAATAGAACGTACCCCTATGCCCGGGAACCACAAATCGTACGGCTAACAAGGAATTTGAATCCAAGAATAAAGCTGGAGCAGATGCACCTGACAGGTCTACACCAATATCCTCAAAGATAGGGGTTAACATTCCACAACTAAAAGTCCGGGTGTTGGTAATAGAAGCCTGACTCCATGCATCCATCAACATCGCCCCCAAAGAAAATTTAATACCATTCATCAGAGCATACAACATATGAAGTTCAGAAGTAATCACATTACTCGACTCATACCTCCCACACACAGAACCACCAACAAACTTATGAATATAACGAATAACTGGATTCCTAATTTTCGTAGCTCTACACTCCTTAATATTGAATTTCCTATCAAGTGAAATACCAGTAATCTCCTCCCAAAATTCCCCCAAGTTAACATTCTCATGCAGAAATACCGAATCAGGATCACAACCAAAAATTTCATCAATCTTGGCTTGTTGATAGAAATATTCCGTACCTTGGAGTTTAAATTTCATGGACAACGGTATTCCGCCCACCCCTTTCATGACAGTAACCGAGGCAAGGAATTCCCTTGACAACTCCATGTATCCGGGCCACTTGGCATTGAGAATCTTCTTCCAACCTATGCCTTTGAGGAGACTCCAAACATCATCCTTCAACTTCAAAGCTTTCAACGTTTCGCGACACAAATATTTAGTGCCCACGACTTGCCGGTTTGCCGAATTCTTGTACTTAGCAAATTCCTCATCGTCAAATTTCTTTGGGCGCCCATCCGAAGAAGAAGACTCACCTCTTGCACGTTTGCTTGCCATAAGAGAAATTGAAGTGTGAGATAAGAACAATTCAATGCACCAAAGTATGGGAAAAATTTTTGGAAGAGAAATTTCGACCGAGAGGTAATTGGGTCGAGCAATTACTCGATCGACCCTTTAAAATTGCGCTCGGCTTGGCCAAGCGCCAGATGGATCGGCCGAGCTACGGGTCTATCCACGCGAGGGGCTGCTGGCGCATCTAGGCTCGGTCGAGCCTGCCTTGCTCGACCGAGCGAGGCCTCTGTCCACGGTCTACGACCCAGCTCAGCCGAGCCTGCACCGCTCGGCCGAGTTGCCTCTGCTTCCACCACTTTTCGCCCTTTCGGACATTTTCCCAATCATGTTGCCTTCCATCCTTTCTATTCCTCAATCACAAATCCAATCAAACTTGAAAGTCCACAAGCAATTAAGAATCCTTCATCAAGAACACTAAACAACATTATTCAACCAAAATCAATAACACACCATTATTCAAAAATTTGAAAGTAACAAAATTTAAACATTGGGTTGCCTCCCAATAAGCGCTTGTTTAACGTCGAAAGCTCGATGACCATACCTCCCAATCAATCATGATCAAATGGTGCTGATCCCGAACTCGTACCTCGACTTATCACCACGTGATCTTCTGGGAAAAACAACTTCCTTCTTGCACTTCGAGGCGGATCCATATCCACTCGAGTCTTCTTTGTTCGACCTTGATCATATTCATCTAAATCTCCCGGATCATCTTCTTCATCGTTGTCATCCCCCATGAGGTTTAATACCGGGTCGAGCACGTCCTTCAACCTCTTTTTCCTATCAACTCTCTCTTCTTCAAACTCATGCAAACTCTTTGGAGGTAAGGAAAAGACAACTTCTTTTCCACCACAACGGAAAGTGAGCTCCCCATGTTTCATGTCGAAGAGTGCATCGGCTGTATGCAAGAAAGGCCTTCCAAAAATCAATTGAATACCACCTTTGTTCTTCATGTCTACCACGAGAAAATCTCCGGGAAATGTGAATGTCAGGACCTCAACATGCACGTCTTCAACTACTCCACGAGGAAAAAAGAGAACATGATTTGCCAATTGTAAGACTTGATTTGTAGGTTTAAGATGTCCAACCTCCAACTCCTTGTACAAGTTCCATGACATTATATTCACACTAGCACCGGAGTCACACAAAGCTTTTTCAACTTTCACATCTCCAATTTTGCAACCAATAACAAAACCGCGTGGATCCTCCTTCTTGCTAGCTATGCTCTTCTCTCCATATTCATTACTTCCCAGTTCATTTGGTTCACCATCCGAGATTACCTCAACTCCAACGAGTTCATCCAGCATGGGTACACGTTCAATCTCTTCCGGAAGTGGCATCTCTATATTGTAGGAACTGAGTCTACAATAGGCGACATGAATCGCCATTTATTAAAACTCCGGATTCGATTTATGGATAACAAAATAAATATCATGACAAACAGTAAATGCCCTATGCATGCTCCTATTTAATTTAATTCGTAGATTCAAAGGGATACCTTAAACTCCAATGACTGATCTACAGATCTAGATCGATGACGGCAATGAAGATGGTGCAGATCTGGATCTGGAATCGATCAAAACGATGGTGTTCCTACAGATCTGATCTTCTGATCTGTTCCCTTGCTCGATCCGAAAATCTGGTGAGGATACGCTACCGGATCTAGCCGCCCACTCTCTCACAATCTCTCTAGGGTTTTGATTTGAAAATCAAACTTAAAACATATGTGGGCTAGTGAGAAATCATCTATTTATATAGATGTGAGAATGGGCTATTAGGGTTTAATAAACCCTAATGGGCTCTGAGCAGTGTTGGGCCAGACCAGGGATCAAATGCAAATAATAAAGTGGGCCTCCTATTAATTAATTCCATGTTCAACCCAGAACATAATTAATTAATAAACATTAATTCATGCCACCAGAGAATTAATGTTGACCTACCCCTTTATTACCACGTTATTAGGAACGGGTTGCATTGACTTGGTTAATCCCCATATTTAAGGTTTCAGACATTCATTAATTAATTCAGCGTATGACAATTAGCTGTAATTAATTAATCTCTTATTATTCCTGAGTAGTACCACTCAACCCTTATCGCTTATGCTTGAATCAATGATTCAGCCTGCAGGACTTAGCATAACGAACCTCGTGAGCTTCCCAGGGAATGTCACCATCCTGAAACGGATATGGTTATCTAAATCCAGCCTGAGGAAACCCCACACAAGCTGCCATCACCCAAGATGCAGATATACGAGTACATGTAAGACTCTCCACCATAGCAAGTCAAAGTGATAGTCAACCCATGTGTGCCCCTCAGCTTTCAATAGACTTTAGATCCGACCAAGTTACCGAGATCTTTACTCATTCATATGTCAAGTAGAATGGTTCATCTCACTGTTGATCCTATCAATACATTGAGATGTACCGGTCACACAAAGCAGTCAAGATAAACCGCTTATGGACTTGTGTGCCGCAGCCTAAACCGACAGCCAAACCAGAAACTGTCTCAGCTGTGATAACTATTTATATCTCGCTAGGTCGAACGATCTATACGATCTTCTGTGATCTCTTACACACCGTATGATCTCCCTATCGACGAGATAACTGGATGTGTTTGTTCGCATCGTATGATTGTTAATTCAGACAGGAGTTGTTTATTGCAAGTCATTAATGATTACCAGTATATCAAACATAACGTTTCCAAATATACCAATCATAATGCTTTTATGTATACAATTCCAACATATATCTCCTTTCTTCACATAATCAAAGAACTGTACATTTTCACATTGTTCTTCTTTCTTGTCTTCCACATTCTCAACTTCCAACTCCTTTGCATCTTCCTTCACTAAACTCCCTTCTTCTTTGATCTCCACACTTTCCACTGTTGGAGTCATGACCTCCAATTTCTCATTCATCCTATCTTCACCATCAATCATATTGCAATATATCTTTTGTACAATTTTCGTGTCGCTTGGAAATTTCCCAGCTTGATGTTTGCCACTCAATTGTTTAGTGATTGAGGAAATTTGCAGCTGGATCTCCGCGAACATCCCGTCATACATCTCCAAGCGCTTATCAATCTCTTCACTTTGATTTCTCCTCATCTCTTGGTTCACATATCTATTACCTCCCCCAGCATATCCTCCTTGGCTACTACTCCCTCCTCCTTCCAATTGCATTTGAGGATTGAGAGCATTGTTCGGATTTGCATAAGAGAAATTGGGGTGGAACCGGTTAGATGGATAATAGTACATATTTCCTTGAGGATTGTATTGAGGTCGATTATTGTACCCCATTCTTTGATTGACGAAATTCACATTCTCCGGATAAGCATTCTCATGCTTAAGTATCATCATATCCTCTTTTCCACTCCCCGTAGTAGATAACTTGTCAAGCTTTCTTTGCATGGCAGCTACTTGTTCCTTGAAATCCTCCTTCTCATAAGCATCATTTACCGACTTCACCGGTCTATAATCCATCCATTTCTTTTGCCATTGGAAACTATTTTCAGCCATCTTCTCAATTGTCTTCCAAGCGTCTTCCGCTTCTTGATCTAGGAATGCACCTCCCGAGGAAGCATCCATCATGACTTTTGTATCATAATTCAATCCACCATAGAATTGGCATATTTGTTGACTCTTAGAAAGACCATGTCGAGGACACTTGCGTAGAAGATCTCGGAACCTATCCCAAGCTTCATAGAGAGGTTCATCGTACCTTTGCCCAAACAATGTCATATCCGCCCTTCTCTTCAAAGTCAAACTTGGTGGAAAAAACTTGAATAGGAACTTCTCTCTTAATTCTTCCCAAGTGGAAATATTTGACTTGTCTAAACCTTTGAACCAATGCCTCGCCGAATCCCTCAAAGAGAATGAGAATAACCACAGCCGTATTTCATCTTGGGGAACTTGGTTGATCTTTATGGTATCCATGATTTCCAAAAATCGAGATATATGAACATTCGGATCCTCGGTTGCATGTCCCCCAAACTAATTGTTCTGTATCATTTGGACCAACTGTGGCTTTATCTCAAATTGTGTGGCGTTCACTCCTAACCGGAAACCTCCGGTCATCGGCTCGCCTTGAGGTCGAAAAAGGTTTTGAAGTGGTCTACGAGGACCATTCCTCTCATTTAGTATAGCCTTCATCAATTCAATTTGTCTTTCTAACTCTCCAATCCTAACCGTATCTTCTCCTGGGTTAGCCATTTCTAAATCAATCTCAATATTTCCTTGTCTTTGTTGTAATTTCCTCTCCAAGAGCTCACGAGCCTTGGACCTCGTGATCATAAATGACCTACTACTCCACAAAAGAAACCAATTACCAAACCAAACAACTTGATCAAACAAAGAAAAAAAACTATCAAACAATAAGCAAAAAGCAAAAAATTCACACAAGCAATAACACAAACACCTAGCCTACAAGCTTCACTTTTCCCCCAATATCTAGCAACCTATTAAATGAAGTCCCCGGCAACGGCGCCAAAACTTGATGCGGCTAAAAGTACAATCAAAATATAACTCCTAGCTACACAAGAATAAAATTTGTCAAATCCAGGTCCTTCTTCCCTTCGCCCGCTAGAATACCCAGATACTATAGCAAAGTCCTATAGCTTGGCAAAATATAATCGTTGAGTAGATTCTATCAACTAGGCAATCAATTTAAATCTATGCTAACATCATATCACAAACAATCAATTAAACTACAATCAACTTTCAATCAATTCTTTACACAAATCGGTAAACCAAGACAAGCAAATACTCAAATTAGGAAGATAGGATGTTGAAATGAACGTAGATGCAATCAAATTAGGTTAATCATTGATGTAAACACATTTTAATCCCTAGGAGATTGAGCAATCGACCCCACACTCGTTAACCCCTTGTCACGGCGAGCTAACGGTTGATGATACTAAGACTTGCAAACAGTCACGTTATTAAGCCCTAGGCCACTCCAAATAGATCGTCAATTATTGCCCTACGACCTAGCACCGCACATGGATTGGAACTAAAATCGTATGAATCTACACTATTCACGACGATTCCGCCCGCGTGTTGGCTGCGGTGTTCACGTCAGCTACCTCCTAAGTTGGCTATTACCTACACCTAAGAGGTAAGGAACAAGTTCTAGTGCAATTCAAGCTCTCAAAGGAAAGTAAACAAACAATTATCAAACCTAATCTTCATGCATCCTTATTCAAATCAATATCCAAATTGAATTAGAACATCATACCTCTCAATTGTAACAATACAAAGTTGAAATCAAATACATCCATTACGATTGACAAGTAGAGATTGGAATCTTCCCCAATTGGATTTGTATGTCTTGATCTACCCCCTTGGATCTTCAATTCTCCTCCAAGGATTGATGAATTAAGCTCCCTGATACTCTAGGATTGAGATGAAATCGTGATGGAAATTGGAATCTAGGGAAATTCCTAACTAGATCTAATGAAAAATGACAAAAAGTTCTCCAAATAACTGAATTTCCTCCTTTTATAAGCAAGCAAACAGGGCCTCGGATCGCCCGGTCGAAGTATGGCTCGCCCGGTCAAAGCTGGAAACCTCCAAAATGTTGAAAAAACCCTGCCAGGCTCGCCCGGTCGAAGTGGCTCGACCGAGCCACCTGTCTGTTGGCTTGGCTCGGCCGGTCCAAATTGGCTCGGCTGGTCGAGCCCTCTGTCCGACCTCGCTCGGTCGGTCCTGCTCCGCTCGGCCGGTGGAGCTCTCTGTCCAGCCTGGCTCGGCCGGTCCTGCTCTGCTCGGCCGGTCTACGCCTCCAAACTCCAAACACGTGCGATTTTCCTCCAAAACTCCACCAAAAATGCTCGTTTATGCCCAAAACCTATCCTACAACATTCAAAACACAAAAAACACAAAAACACAACCAAAATACGACAAAAACATATGATACGGGAGTAAAATAGCCACAAACAAGCATGCACACACATCGAAATATGGGTCATTTTACGCACGTATCAGCAGCTCACTAGAAGAAGGAACTAGTGTGGAAGGTGTTTTAACACCAATATAAAAAATCATAGAGTCTTCAGATGAAGAATATGAACCTCAACAGATAAGAACAAGAATTCTACAGAAGATATATGATACTACAAATGAAATTCGTGTTATATGTCTCCTCACATATTCTGAAGACTTAATTTTTGAAAAAGCAGTACAAGATGAGAGGTTGAAAGCAGCCATGGACGAGGAGATTGGAGCAATTGAACAAAATAAAACATGGGAGCTGATTGATCCTTTTGAAGGAGTTCGGCCGATTGGGATGAAATAGGTGTACAGAAAAAAGATGAATGCTAAAGGAGAAATAGAGCATTAGAAAGCTCGATTGGTGATGAAAGGTTAAACAAAGAAAGAAGGGATTGATTTCAATGAAGTTTTTGCCCTAGTTATCAAAATGGAGTCGGTTTGATTTTTGATTTCATTAGCTGCTCAGAATTAATGGCTGATTTTTCAAATGAATGTGAAGTCGACTTTCTTAAATGGAATGCTGAAAGAAGAAATATACGTCGAACAACCACTCGGATACATGAAAAGAGGAGATGAGAAGAAAGTTTTAAGATTAAAAAAGGCACTCTACCGTCTGAAATAGGCTCCATATCTTTCAAAAACTTCATATACCCAGGTATCTCCTGCACTACTTCAATCAGAGGCAGATTGATGTGGATCTTCTTCATGTGCTCTAGAAACCTTTTGTACCTCTCTTCTTTTTGCTTCTCAGCAAATCGCTGTGGGAAGGGAACAACGACGGGACCAGCTAGCTTGGAACTGTCTTCAGGACAAGTTCCTTTGCTCTTTTGAGTCTGTTCTTCTTCTCCAGGAAGAATAGGAACAGGCTGTGCAACTTCTGGTTGCACAGGCGTATCAACGGGCATAGGTGGGCCCTCATAACTATTACCACTACGAGTAGAAATGGCATTGCAGTGGTCCTTCGGATTCACCACTGTATTGCTGGGGAATTTGTCCAGGAGTGTGCTGATTGCCAATTACATTTGCAATCTGGGAGATCTGTGTATCCATCTGCTTCATGTGTTTCCCCATCTCCCCCATACCATTCTATTGCGTAGAGATGTCGCCCTCCATTTTGGTAGACTTAGCGTTGGAAATAGAGATGAACTGGATCAGAAACTCTCTCATGCTCGGCTCCTTGGGCTCAGTAGTACCCTCATTATTTGCAGAAAATCCAGGTGGGGGTTGCAGGCCGTTGTTTGGACTGGCATAGGAAAATTTTTGGTGGTTCTTGTTGTTGGGGTGTTAAGTCATGTTCCCCGATGGATATCCCCTGTTGTTCTGAAAATTCCTCGGGTTCACATAATTAGCGGCCTCCATTTGTATGTCAGCCCCGTGCTCAAACCCAGATTGTGGCATGTTGTTCTCGAATTTAGAGAGGCAAATTTCCACTAATTTTGCGGATGCAGCCATTTCCTGCCTCATCAACTTAATTTCAGCAGCTAAATCCCCAGTGTCATCAATTGCTGCTACCCTGTGCTCCATCCTATCTGTAGGCCAGTTGTACTTCCAGCAAGCTTAGCCCTTCCTGTGGTGGCTTAGCAGTCAATGACCCTCCAGCTGAAGCAGTCACATGCTTCTAAATCTCCTTGTCCAGCCCTCTATAGAAGTGGCAGACCTGCTGCTTCTCAGTAAAACCATGGCAAGGGCAAACGCGCAGTAGATCCTTGAAGCGCTCCCATGCCTCGTATAGTGACTCCCCAGCAAATTGTTTGAACTGCGTGATCTGAGTCTGTAGTTGGATGGTCTTGCCGGGTGGGAAAATTTGGACTAGAAATAACTTGCATAATTCCTCACATGTAGTGATCTCACTGCGATTTAGAGACAAATACCAAGAGAGGGCTCTGTCACGCAATGTGAAGGAGATCAGGTGCAATCTGATGTAGTCTATCGGCACCTGAATCTGCTTGATCGTGTCGCACAGCAGCAAGAAAGACTAGATATGCACATGGGGATCCTCAGACGGTAGTCCCCCAAACTGATTCTGCTGGGCGGTCTGAATCAGTCCGGTTCTCAATTCAAAGTTCGGTGAATCCACCTTCAGCCCAAAATTTGCATGATGATGCATGTTAGTCATCGGCTCATACATCTCATCAATAGTCGGCTGGTGAGGTGCAGCCGGTGGCTGCTGCTGCTGGAGTCTCAGATTCATCTCTTGCAGCTGCCTCTGCAAATCAGCTATCTGCGCTGTTTGATTATTGTCGGCCATTAGGAATGCTAACTTTCTTCTGGCGGAGTTCCTTCGACTGGTGGATTCGATTTCCGGATCTATAGGTTCAAGTATTGGACCCTTCGACCTGGTTCGCTTATACTACCTGAGACAGAATACCAGAAGTGATTAACACCGAAGATAAAATAAAAATGCATAAAAAATAACGTCTAGAGTAAATAGCGTAATATCAGAATTAGTGTCAATTATAAATCTATGCAATCCCCAGCAACGGCGCCAAAAACTTGATAGCGTATTTTTCAGCACGCTAAAACTTCAAGTGTACAGACCAATGCAGCGGGCAAACAATAATTTATCGAACACAAAGATTGCAAGCTCGAAATATAACCAAGCACTAAAACACAGATACATTACTACTATCTAGACACGACGGTAGAAAAGTTTGTTTATTTAAACTAGGCAGCTTGAAAAGTAATTAATTAAAAAGGCATTAAAAAAGATGAGTTTAGAAAATATGGAGAAAACAGGATTCCTGGGTAATCCAATATGAAGAACAATTAAACAATATCTATTCAATTTAATTCCAATTTAATTTCCAAAAACATGGGTTAATCTCATTTATGTTATCACGCGATTCTTTCGAACTCCATAACTTGGATAGAAAAGACCTAATGACTCCTTCCGGATGCGCAAGAGGACTTCTATTCTTGATAAAAACCTTAGATTTCAAATACCTTTAATAACTCAAATTCCTTCCGGACATTCGATTCATTAAATCTAATTATCCTGCATTTAATTGATAAACCTAGACCTTCCAATTCAAAGAAATACCAATCAAATTGCCATCAATAGCCAATATCAAGAAATTAATTAAAACCCAGGAATAATTAGAATGCGAATGGAAAGGGAAAATCAAATCGAATAAATAATTGTAAAACGTTCAACAAGTTTCAAACCCTAGAATCCACAAAGGACTTAGCCAATCATACTAAGTTTCATAAGTAAAGAGTCATTAAATCAAAAAACATGGAAACCAAAACCCGAGGTCTTCAATCCCAAGTCTTCAATCTTCGTTCTTCATATTCTTCTCCATTCTGGCTTTCTCCAACTCTAAAAACTCTAAAATAATGAGGAAGGGTCGAATTTATGACTTGGGAGGCTCTATTTATACTTATCTTGTTCAAAACCAAAAAGATATGGGATTTGGATCAATTTTCGCCCAAAAAGTCACGATCGGCGACCCATAACACGTCGATGGTGACCGCCGAGCATCTGCTTGGGTCGCCATCCATGTGCCATGCAAACAGCCTTGTTTTTACATGATCGGCGATCGAAACGCATGAACGGCGATCGCCATTCATGCAGTTCGGTTGTCGTTCATGCGCCGAAAGGAAAAGGTGGAAATTGCGGGAATGGCGGCCCATATGCATGATCGGCGAACACCGTTCATGCATTTTGGGTCGCCGTTTACATCGTGACTGGAATTTGAAGCTTTTTCGTCGATCTCTTCTCACGTTTTCATCTTCTTGGTGCAACGACACATCAACTAACTTTGTGGTGCTCGATCATATCTTATAAACGACTCAATTGTGCGTGAAATCTGCATAAACAATCTGAAACAAACCCAAACATAATAATACTTTAAAGAATATGAATAACGCATGAGAATATCACGTAATGATCTAATCCAAGGTCAAAAGTGAGTAGATTCGCATCAGTAAAATGCACAAAATGAGTGTTTATCAGCAACGAGTTCTTGCAGTATTTTTTAGATAATGAGCTTACATCGCAGTGGAATGCACCAGGAACCCCTCAACAAAATGGTGTTGCCAAAAGAAGAAATTAGACTCTTTCGGAAATGTTTAGGTCTATGATGAGTTATGCAAACTTTTGAAACTCGGTTTAGGGATATGCCTTGGAAACAGCGATATATTTGCTTAACCTGGTACCTTCTAAATTAGTTCCAAAAAGCATTTGGAACTATGGTATGTGTGAATGCCCAATTTAACCAGAATGAGGGTTTGAGGTTGTCGAGCATATGTGCTGACAAATGAACCTAATAAGTTAGGAAGTAGCTATAAATTGATAATGTTTATATGATATCCTAGGCAATAGAAAAGTGGTTACTTTTATTGACCTAAGAATCAGAAAGTCGTTGTACATACTAATGCGAGATTCATGGAGGACGAATATGTAAGGATCTACAGATCCAAGAGTGAAATCATTCTCCATGTGCTTGGAAATAATGAAGGGATTCCATCAGGAAATCCTAGTGTCTTGGTAGAGTCACGTAGTAATAGTGAGGGACTACCAACACTGCCACCAATGCAAGGCATGGGACCATAGTGTACTGTGCAAACTATTGACACGACTCAGATACCTTGTCGTAGTGGGAGGGTTGTTCGGCAACCTAAAAGGTATATGTTCGTGGGAGTATCGACCCATTGACGTACAATGAAGAAGTATCAAGTAAAGATGCAGACAAATGACATTTCGCGATGGATTCGTAAATAGAATCCATAATGGCTATAGATTTATACTAGAAAATTGAGCTGCTAGATAGCTTTTGAGCCATAGGCTGCAAGTGGGTATACAAGACAAAGAAAGGAACGAATGTGGAAATAACTGCTTATAAAGCAAAGTTTGTGGCGAAGGGTTAAGTCAGAAAGAGGACATATACTATTATGAAGCCTTCTCAACGGTAGTCATGCTCCTGTCCATTTGGATAATCCTTGCCATAGCAACATATATGGACCGAGAATTAAGGCAGATGGATGTCAAAATCGTATTTCTATATGGGTACCTTGAAGAAGGTTGTGACATCTATATGAAATAGATAGAAGGATACTGGCAGGATGACGAAGAGCATTTAGTTTGGAAGCTCAAGAAGTCCTTACATGGACTCAAGCAAACATCACTATCATGGAACTTACGCTTTGGCGAAGTGATTAAGTCCTATGGAGTTTCACAACGTTCAAATGAGAGTTGTGTGTACTGTTTATGTGTCAGTGGAAGCGTGGTGTTTCTTATACTATATGTAGATGATATTCTCCTATTTTGGGACAATATGGGGGTATTGTCTGATATAAAATGGTGGTTCTTTGAATAGTTCCAGATAAAGGATCATGGAAATGCAGAATACGTCCTTGGTATAAAATTCTTGTGAAATCGCAAGAAAAAGTTGATAACATTATCACAAGCTTCATACGTGGATACTGTGATTGCTCGCTTTAGTATGCAAAATACCAAGATGGGTTTGCTACCCTTTAAGCATGGCGTACATCATTTTAATGTTCAGTGTCTGGAGACACAAAAGGTGAAAGATTAGATGAGTAAGGTGATGTATACTTCTATCGTTAGGAGTTTCATGTACGAAATGCTAAGTACGAGGCTAATTTTCTGCTTTGCCATTTGCATGGTAGCGAGATATCAGTCTAACCCTGGACAGGCGCAGTGGACTATCTAAACAGGACTAGAGACTATTGCTTTTTCTATCAGAGTGAAGAATTGTGCCCTGTGGGTTATAAGAATTGTGCCTAAGAATATCACGGTATATTGTGATAACTCTGGTGCTGTGGCGAACTCGAAGGAACAACAAACTCAAAGTGACAAAACACATTAAGAGGAAGTATCATATCATACGAGAAATCATTGCAAGGGATGATGTGCTAATCGAGAAGATAGACACAAAGGATAGTGTAGCAGATCCATTCACAAAAGATTTGCCTCACAAGGTATACGAGGTGCATGTTCGTATACTTGGACTGCGGCTGCAACAGACCACATGATGATTGATGTAATAGCTAGATTATTTTAGATGCCTTATACTCTGGAAACCACTTCCATAATACTTTGAGTATAAGTGCGAGATTGATGGATTTGTATACTGAAAGAATTATGATTGGTATATTATGTAAAAGATTTTTGGTTAATATACTGTGAATCATGATTGTTGTATGTTCATGTTCGGTGTGAATTAACAAACATGTATCACAAACACACTATCCTCTAATCTCGTTGACAGGGAGATCATATGGTGTGTAGTAGATCACAGAATATCGTATGGATCACTCGACATAGCGAGATATAAATAGTTATCACAGCTGAGACAATCCTAGGATAGACTTTCAGTATAGACTGCAGCATATGCGGTAATCAACGGCTTATCTTGTTTGCTTTGTATGTCGGTGCGTGTGTTTCACATTGATAGAACCTAAGTAAAGATCGATTCTTTCATCTGACATTGAAGGAATAATGATCTTGATGGTTTGATTGAATCCTAAGCCTAATGGAGTATATGCACAGATCTGCGTGTCACTTATAGATACTATGGTGGAGAGTCTTTGTTGTTATAGTATATTTGTTTTTTGGGTGGTAGCAATTTTTGTATGTCTGTTTATGACTGGAACTAAGTAACCATATCCAGTATAGGATTGTGACATTCACTGAGCAACTTAAAAAGTTCATTATTCTTAAGTCTTGTAGGCTGATTAAGTTAAAGCATAAGTGAAAAAGGTTGAGTGCATTAACTCAAGAATAAAGGATATTAATTAATTTATTGGATCGTGAGAGATTAAATTAATTAATGAATGTGTGTAACCTTAAATATGGGGATATACCGAGCCTATGTAACCCATTCCTCATAATGTGGTAACAAAGTGGTAGGACAATATTGATTCTTTAGTGGTATGAATTAATACTAATTAATTAATCATATTCTGGGTTGAATATGAGAATTAATTAATTGATAGGCCTTTTTTGTTATTTACATCCTGGTCTCTGGATTATGGATTAACAATTCAGTTTGCAACAACCCATTCACAAAAGTAAATATAAAGCATTTAGAGCATAAAACTAGTGCTAAGAGCTAGATGACAAAGAAAAACAAATATTATTTATGGCTTTTATACTATGCCTTATTTGCCATAGATGACAACTACTTATTCCACACAGTGAATACGCCGATAGCCTAGTTGATAAGATCTTTCAATAATTAGGAACCTTCAATCATTTGCCCAATTAAATCTTGCAGATTCCGCCTTGAGATGAGTTTCAGATTCTGGCAACTTGATTCTCGCAGCAACTTCAGCACCTTCTATTTCCAGTCTTTATGCCAAATTGCCTAATACTAGGAGGTGTCTTCCACTTCATCTGTATGTCGAATTCCTCCCAGTCTTCAAAGTAGCCGAATCACTTGGGCATTCCCCTCAACAATTTCATAATCATCTGGAAATGGCCAACTGCTCCACTTTCTCTATCCTAAAACAATTTAGCAAAACACCCCCGACTCTACTACAAAATACGACTAAGGCACTAATGAAAAGACGTATAAAAACAAACTCGAATGAGGTCAAATCTAGAGTCGTGTCCGCGACCACCTCTGAAAAACTATGCTGACAACTGAGGAGATACGAGTTCGGACTGGTAAGAACAACTTAATTGATCTTGACCCTTTTTCTTCTAATGCACATAGTGAACATCTTTTGGAAGATAATAAAGAAACATATTTTGAGGAGGACTTGTAGGGTATTTGGAGGATTCATCCATGGAACTTTGGAGATCATCTTGAATCCAAAGTGCCCTATCCAATACAAGCATATAAAATCCCATTGATCGAGCTACCATATGCCAACTTTGCAGTTGATTGAATCAAAAGTTGATGCCCACCAGTCGCAGAGACTGATTACAAAAATAAGGTTTTGATTCCTTGGGCCGCAACAATCTCCGAACGAGCAGAACAACAACTCATATGAGAAATGAACAATCTCTATCGTGGGAGATAACTCTAAGGAAAAAATATTATGAGAAGTGAATTAAGGCACTGAAGGAGATAACGTAGTTGTGCCCGATAGCTGCAACAAAAATATTCAGTCATTATAAAAAGCCAGAATCAACCTCACCTACTAGAGATCGGAGGAGTGGTGGGCTGATTAATGGATCGAGAAAGCTCATAGGCACTAGATCTCAGAGGAGCTAGTTCAGGCTAGGATTATTAGAATTCATAAGTACAGAGCTGAAACAGGGAAAAATGCAGTGCCACCAGTGAATAAGCCCGTTGAGCAATCAAGTGAGAGAAATGAAGTTGAGAGAAGTACAGAGCAAGCTTGAATATACACTCTTAAAGATAAGTCTACATTTTATTCAAACACGTATTATAGATTTACATTTTTAATAGTAGATTGGTGCAATTGCGTTGTACCATCAGGACAATAAGAATCAGTCTCGTGGAGATAAGGTGGGATGAGGATTGATGAGGAAGAAGATTAATGAGGCATGCCACATATGTTTCAACTGGGAGGTGGCCTTCTACACCTGTCAAGATGCTAGTCCCATAGGGCGCGGCCCCTAACATTTCAGCATCACAGTGCACTAACCTGTGTATCTCTTTCATTACCCGGGCACGATCGTTATAGACTCATAACACGCAGAGTCAACATCCACGTAACTACGCTTGATGTTCTTCTCTAAGTGGGGTTCCCCCACCGGGAGGACAGATAGCAAACAAAAAAAAGTAGGCAATGACAAAACGATTGAAAAAAAACATTTCATTTCATGCTTGATATGCTTTGAAAAGAAAACATTATTTTGATTTATTTTGGCCCATGATATAGGGGTAAGAAAACGTCTGCCTTAGTTGGTGCGATCACAGTGGATTTCTCTAGCTGACAGTCTTTCCTTTGCCCTTTCTTATAACATAAGGAATACGAGTAAATCCTCAAGGGATGATCGATTATATATAATTTGACACATCAAAATAATTCTAGACTTTTAATCAATAATGGACTTTTTAAATCTGAGCCATCAGATAAGAATATGAAATAGTGATTCATCTACTTAGTTTGACGAGCAAGGAAGTTAAACATTAATCAAACAACTTCTGATTCAACATTGAGTGTTATTTAAGAAATGAAATTCAAGGTTCAATCTTATTGAAAAAACACAAGATTTCGTCAAATGACTGAGCATCTTTTCGAGGATTATGATTGAAAGAAACTTCATAAGCAATTATAAATTATCATACATTTTCTTGAGGGTATAAGAATTCATCAACTGTTTCAAGAAAAGGTTAAATTAGGAATGATCAGATGAAACAATTGAAGTTGGTTCAAATCAAAAGGTTTTAAAGAGAGCAAGAATGAAAAAAATTGCTCTTTGTCGATCCATATAGGAGATGTCGAACAATATAGAAGATAAGTCGAATCAATCGAATAAAGAAAATGAAAAATCAAAATTAAACATCTGTGTCGATCGACACCGAGTGTGTCGATCGACATAGCATGTCGACTGATGTAAGAAGTGTCGACCGATATACATGTGTCGACCAATATGCAACTCATGTCGACCGATATGAATATTTTTCTTAATTTACATTTTTATCGATTGAAATGACGGATGTCGATCGACATAGATGATGTCGACTATTATGGGTTTGTGTTGATCGAAACAAGTGATCGACAAACTAATTTTTCAATTGAAGTGGTCATGTCGATCGACATGGGGTATATTGACCGACATGCCTGGTGTCGATTGACACACGAGAGTATCGACCAAAACAGAGGCTTAAATGCCTTTGGCAGAAATTTTAAGTTTCGGCTCAATCAGTTATCTAGGAAATGCCTTTGGCAGAAATTTTAAGTTTCGGCTCAATCAGTTATCCAGGCTCGTCCAATCGATTTCGAACAATACCAAATAGTTTCTAAACATGTATAACGATTATAGACATAGTTTTAAACATCAAATCATAGGAGAATCGAAATATAAACGCAATGTTTCCAAATAGAGCTAAAATATAAAAAATCCTCCAAAATAACCACAACTCGATTCCTAGGTTAATATATGGTTTCTAGGCTCAATATATAACATGCTAAACATGTATACATACTCATAATCTAAAAAACAAGCTTAGATCATACTAGGGCAAAATTTATAAACTTGCTCAAACTAACGAAATAGCTAAAGAGGGGTTCGATATATTCCTCCTTGATATTAACAGGGTCTCGTGAACTTGATCAACACTTGATAAACGTGATTTACACCTCTTAAACATGGAGAATGAAGAAAAGAGTGTCGGAATTGGAAAGAGAATGGTGAAAGGATGCTAAAAAAGTTTATTATTCACCTCAAAACACTTCGCCGGAGAATCGCCGGAAAAAATTTGTAGAATTTTAGAGAGGAAAATGGAAAGTATGGAGTGTGAGTGAAGATTTCTATAAATAGAAAGGAGTCAGGGGTAGTTTTGGCATTACCAAAAGTAAAAAGTTAAAATGGTTGTCATTCGCTTGTCACATCGATCACGTTGACATCAACTCCACATCTCTTCGCGTCATTTTTATGGGAGACCGTAATATTTTCTTCGGGTTACGAAATTTATCGATCGATAATATACCCAAACAAAAATATCGGGTTGCCAAATAATATTATTGGCATTTATTAAATTAAATCCATCAATTAATAACTTAAAAAATATAAAGATGGCAAGGAATAAATTTGCAATTAAAATAGATTTTGAAAACATTGAATTAAATTCGATAATAAAATATAAATTATGAAATTTCGATAATTACATTTAAAATTTACGAGGGGTGTAACATCCTAAATTTGACAATTCAAATTTTATTTGCGTGCAAAACAACTATTGTTATTTTAAATATTTGGAACATCGGTGGATAAGCGCAATAAAAAAAATTGTAAATTGAAAATATGTTTGTCTCAAAACAAATTATTAAATAATTACAAACATTCATTAATTTATTTAATATATTTTATTTGACAATAACAAATTTTTCAAAAAAGTTAAAAGGGAACTTCTTGGAACTCTTTTTGTATATATACCTAAATAAGTCTAAAAAAAAATTGTTCCCGCCAAAATTATAAAAGAATATGAATATCTATATTTTGAAGCAAAATTTATCAAAGATATTTAAGTAGTATAGTTGATCTATATTGTTGATATAAAATTTCTAAGTATCTAAGAGGTTTTGTGTTCAAACCCCATCATTAACATATATATAAATTTTTATTTTTTTATACAAAATTATCTCTTTAATTATTAATTAATACTAATCATAATAATTATTTTTGTACAATAAATGATGGTCCTTAAATGTCAGAGTCGTCGTGATTAAGACTTAACACGAAATGCAGCGGAATAAATATACGTCACTTACACATATCGTTGTTTACAAGATGTTTCTTAGCTCAAGTTATGATTTACGTTAGTCTTCAGATATACGCTAGCAACTCTGTTGCTAGGTTTCAAATCAACTTTGAACAGTAAATAATAAAACAGTAAATGAACACAGGATTTTTATAGTGGTTCGATCCAAATAGATCTACGTCCACTCCTTAGCTCGTATGCTAAGTGTTTCACTAGAAAAGCATACAATAGTACAAGGATTCGCCAACACTTGCGGTAGGCGGTGAACTTTCGAACCGGCCACGGCACAGCTATGCTCCGTCACTTTGCACTTTTCCGATCACAACTCCGGTCAAGTCAAGGGCACACCTTCGTAAAACTTGTCCTTCGCTATTGAGGCTTTTATAGTTTGCCCCTGAACTCAATAAATGTGTGGCTAAAGCCCGTCAGAGTCAATCTTTTTCAAGAGTGACTGTTGGATCTTCCTAGGAAGGAAGTTATCCCAATGATTGAAGATTCTTAATGGAAGTTCAAGAATCTTCAAGAATGAGTGTCAGATATTCAATGAAAAGACACTCTAGGTTGTTGAAAGCTTTGAATGCACTTTTTATTACGAGCTTTCAACTGACTACTTTTCACTTGTTCGCTTTGTCAAAGGATTCTCACACTTGTGTAGTTCGCGAATGTCGGTAGTGATAGAAGCAGTAGTTATCTTCACTTTCGGACCCGTCTTTTATAGATGGAGATTCAGACTTTGAATCTCCATATTCGTTAGACTCAACGGCTCCTTGATCCGAGAGTGTTTGGTCTGTGACAGTCGCTTTTGTCTTTGACTTGTACTTTTCTAACTACTTCGGGAAAGTCTCGTCCTTTGTGTGAGCTTTATGTCAGAACGGCAGTGAGACTTCAGCATCCTGTATAGTGCTCTGCTAGGATCCTTTGTTTAGCATCTGAAGACTCTTGTTCAAACATAACTCTTTTATCCTTTGTTTGTTCGCTTATCTAACCGTTTGCTGATTATTGATGAGTGCTAATATCTTAGCATTCTGTTGTTCAATGTCTTTTAGCAAACATCGTCTTCTCCGTGACTGCTAGGAATTCTTCTTAGCACACTAGTCTATTACAACTCAATATAAAACCTATACAGGACTTTACAGAGTATGCTAGACTATTTGGAGTTCAGCAAATGATCGACCAACTACTAAGGTTTGATCCAACAAAACCTTTTACAAGTAAATCCTAAGGGAGATTTTAGAAATAATTTCCCAACAATTTCCCCCTTTTTGGTGCGATCAAAGTTTACTGTCATTTGCTGACCATGAGTGGAAGAATGTTTGTGTTTTACAAAACTATGCTATCCTGTTAATCTAACACAGAGTTTTTCAAACTAGGTTCAAGCAAAAAAAATGATTTTAATAAAATTCCCCCTCAATAAGTGCTGGGAAATATTTCTCGATTAAGCATAATTGAATTCTGCACAAAGGTAATATGCTAGAAATTCTAGCACCCATAAGATTAGCAAACATTCACCAACCAAAACATAATCTCCATATCCACATGCAAATTTGTTGAATACACCAGGAGTGTAAATCAACTAGGACACACCAATAAAAATCAGAGGTGGACAAAGAGAATTTGTCTAAGTCTGATCCAATTTTATAGATGATATAGCAGTTTCAAGTACAAATTGGATTCAGAAAGCAAAAAAAATATTGGACCTTATTCTCTATGAGTCGGGTGCTGGCTTGTCTGCTTGCTTGTCCGCTGGAATCGATGAGTTGCCCTTCTGGATATCAGCAAGTCTCTCCATGGTGAACTTCATGAAATTCTCAATAAGATTGGCTCCTGTTTCTCTCTCAATAGCCTCACGCTCCAGTCGTTTAGCCAGCTTCTCCTGCTCCATTGTAATCTTCTGCAGTTGAAGTTCTTGTTCTTTCCTTCTCAGCTCTTCTTTGGCTGCCTCCTCCTTTCGCCTTATCTCCGCCTTAGCTGCAGCTAGCTCCTCATCTTCCTTTCTTCTTCGTTCTTGGTCAGCCTTTCTTCTTTCTTCCCCCTCTTTGATTGCAGCCAAAAAGTTGGTACCATAAGCCACCAAGGTCTCCGTTAAGGTTGTCTTGGCTTCGGCTAAATCCTTTTGAACGACCTCCAGGCCTGTCTTATTCTCAGAGACGGCCAACTTGGTTTCAGCTA
The DNA here is from genome assembly GCA_026898455.1 of Plectranthus barbatus. NCBI lineage: Eukaryota > Viridiplantae > Streptophyta > Magnoliopsida > Lamiales > Lamiaceae > Plectranthus > Plectranthus barbatus. Next base: position 614,991 of record JAPKLW010000247.1, on the reverse strand, counting down.
CCTTCGATCGTACATGGGATACATCTCCCCGTACCTCATCAATTTCTCTTCTCAAGTGAGTGGTTGCTTTCGCCACCTTCTCATCAATGGTTACTTGCAAATAAGAGGTAAAGGCTCCAGCCATATCGACATTCATTGGAAAGGGCATTTGCAGAGAGGTTATTGGAGTAGCATTAAAGGATGTGGTTGCAATGAGTTCTTGGCTCGATGGAATAAGTGTGTGCGGAACTTGAGTAACAACCGCATCAACATATGCCTGATAAGAGATTTCCTCATTTACCATCCGATGAGCGGCCTCCTGAATTTGTGCATTCTCCTGAGCAATTCGGGCCTGTGCTTCCTGAGTATCCTTAACTATTTTCTGAATATCAACATCCAGGAATTTGGCCAACTGCACATCTTTGTAATCAATCTCAAGGGCTGCACGTTCAGTAGCCTTTGCCGCTATTTGAGCCTTAAGTCTCTCTGCTCGCTGAACTTCATATTCCAACTAGCGTTTCCTGTAATCTACAGCTGCTCTTGCCTGACGTTTGGACAGCTCAATTCTGGCATCAGAATATCCATCAGGTACAAAGGTGGACTTGGGTAAGCTTGTAGTCTGTGTGAGAGACCGGTGTTCTCGGATGGCTTGAAGTCTGCACATCACTAGTTTATCTGAGAACTGTTTCATTCCGGGAACTTGATCGATCTAGTCGAAACACCATCGTTCCTCACACCTCCAGAAGTTTAATCCCTTTGCTGCGATGATCAACATCCTTTCCTCGAAACAGAGTTGATACATGATATAATCAAACTTCTTCCAGCGGCGAAATTCTTCTGCTATCAAACGTCCTTCTGGGGTTGATTCATCCAACTCAGTGTGGAATAAATCTTCAATGGCTCTTTCTATTTCGGTTTGAACAAAGAATTCGATTTCATCGACCATAGGTGCCAAATCTGAATTGGGCAATTCTTCAGGATAAACCTTTGCACACCACTGACACATTCTTAGTAGCTGATAACGAGGTCCTGGTAATCCATTGAGAGGTACTCGAAGAGAAGTATCCGATCCAGATGATACTTTCCTTAGGCATTTGGCATTGAATATTTCCTTAGATTCTTCATCAGAATCAGATTCAGAAATGCAGGACGCCTCAGGTTCAGTGCGGGGAGAATCATGCCCTCCAACGAATGGTGGTTCTTGGAGTGTCCCAGCATCTGGTTGCTCCTATATCGGATTATCACTTGAGATGATTGTAGCAGATTGATCACCAAAATGTGTTTCCTCCGGATGATCTGCTATCATGCTCTGTTCTGGGTTCTCTTCAGTTATATCTGGATTGATGATTGAGACAACTTGTTCTTCAGTACTTCGAGTTCCACTCGATCCTGCTCCATCTTCTAAGCGCTCTGATGGAATGAAATTGTCAGGTTCTCCTGCAGGATGGCTGGATTGATTGAAATTGTCAGGTGACTCCAGCAGTTTTGTAAACTCTTCATCAGATATTTCTTCGTCATCAGCAACTATCTTCTTATTTGATGAAGAATTGATAGTTGGCTCCTCTTCTAATTGAGCTTTCATCTTTCCTTTCTTCGCAGCCTCATCTGCTAATCGATGAAGTTCAGCAGCAGGATCTTCATTTGCATCCTTCAAAGTCATATCTGCTGAGGGCTCTTCTGTTGGACTCTTCTCCATTCTACTAGTCTCTTCTTCTCTGCTAGCTTCTTCTGCTCTGCTAGCCTCATCTGTTCTGCTATCCTCTTCTGCTCTGCTAGCTTCTTCTGCTCTGCTAGCCTCATCCACAGGCTTTTCAGCAGCGTTCACTTCTGCAGCAGAATCCTTTGACAATTTTCTAGACTTCTTTTTACTCACATGTTCTTCATGTGCTTGCCTTACTTTCTCAAACTCCTGATCACGAGCATCAAATATCATTTGTTGTCTCATCTTCTTGAACTGTTTCTTCTCAAGTTCCTTTCGCTGAGCCTTTCACTTTTTCTTGGTTGCTTTGATTTCTTGCAAGCGCTCCTTTAAGCATCTGGAAGATAATGGAGTAAGGTCTTCATCTGCATGCTTCTTCTCTGCTCTATCTTCAGCAGACTTCTTTCCCTTCTCAGGAACCTCGGATTCCTCCTTATCCGATGCAAGGACCAATTTCCTCCTTGTCTTCTTTCTTGCTTGCTTCTCAGGGGAAGTGATATTTGACCTCTTCTTTGATGGAATGGATAAGGCCATTGTCCCAAGAACTAAGGGAAGTTGTTTGGCCTCTCTTTCGGTCATGATCTCATTAATCTGCTCCACAGGAAGATTTCCTAACTTCTCGATTTCTTCAAGGTTTGTGAAACAATGCTCTGTTTCAGCATTCGTTCTCAACAATGCTATTTCTTCTTCTGTCATCGGGATGGAGGATTGGAGTACCTGAACCGCTAGACTTTCTTCATCAGGTTCCTCGGGAGAGGTTGGTTTATTCTTGTCCACATTGGATTTCCCTTTCAGCTTTCGAGGATTTCTAGCATTGACCGGCTTAGGCTCTTTTCTTGTTACTGGAATGTAGTCTGTGGAGAGAGGTGCTACTCCACGATCTACTCCTGTGTTAGTGAACAATATTTCCAAGAATTTACTAATCTTCAACCCAAAGTTCACATTTGAAGAGAATGTTCCATCTATCTCCATATGTGCATTCTTCTTGGCATGCTCTGCCCACCGCTCAAATATGAATTCAGCCTAATTTCCCTTAATATTGTCGTTCAATGCCATCACCACGGCATATTTCTTAACAGAAAGCTCCGAATAAGAACCAGCATCGCACTGGAGCATCTTTATCACTATCTCTGTAAGCAGTTTGTACTCCTCTGACAAAGTGTTGATTGGAGTGGCAACCTTAAACGTACTTGCTTGCCCTTTCTCTCCTGTCTTTTTCCAAAGGTTCCAACGCCTTTCCATTTCAGCAACATCATTCACCTTATATTGAGAAATCTTGGCTCCATAGTTTCTAAGTCCAAAAGTTCTAGACAGTAATTCAGCGTTTACTTCCACAATGTTCCCATACACACATGTCTTAAACGACTTCTGATCATCACTTATGACAGCTCTAGCATAAAATTCAGAAACCATATGCGGATGAAATTGATCAGGTTCAGCATAGAGGTACTTTACCAGTAACTCAGAATCAAGAAGATTTAAGATCCATTTGGGAAAGTGCTTGATGGCGAGGGGCATGTACAAGATTCTGTCTTTCATGATCTGTGCCACTCGTCTCTGCTCCGCCGAGTGATTGGATAATTTCTTCCGTCTGGCCAGATGCACTAATTTGCTGTAGGGAATGGATTCATCTATGTCTTCCTTCTTCTCAATCCTAGTAAAACCGGGTGCATGTCGCACATGCAGGGGTGAACTCGCAGTGGATGGATAGATAAATGCGGGTTGTTGAAATTGGAGTGTTTCTGAGTTTTCTGATGGCGATGATTCTATGTTCAGAGAACGGTTTGACTCTTTATTTGGAGAAGTTGGAGAGTTTTGGTTCGAAGCCATGGTTGGGAATCTTAGTGAGGCTGAGGGTTTTGAGAGGGTTTTGCAAGGATGAGAGGCGAAGGGTTTCAGAAAAGTGATAGAGATTTGAAATCAGAAAAGTGATAGAGAAGGTGAAATCTGAAATATGAGAGGGAATTGACGGTGAGGATTGCTTCCATTTTAATTTCAATCAATGGCTAGGGTAGGTAGTCAGATCGTGTGAGCAAGCACGTTCTCTGGAACTTGAGTGCTAATGACATGGCACAACCTAATTCGTCGCCACCGTCTGCGCACATTAAATGCGCCTCTTTATGAAAAGCAATCTCCCGCGTCTGATTGAAATCTTCAGCAGCCAGAATTAGTAGGATTGAACATGAACTACCACGTATTCCAAAACATCGCCATATTTCAACATATAAAATTCATTCTCCTCCATTGCATTTCATGCATGATCGTAATCAATTCCGATTTGACCTTTACTTTAAAGGATTACTTCACTCCTCAGGGCAACCGTTCGAATTTCGAGATGAGCAGTAACCAAAAATATCTCTATAAATGGCATGATCTGGAGATAATTTGATATATCTTCTTGCGACCTTTACCTTCACATCTCCTTTTCTCATTCAAAAGAAAACTTGTCTTCAAGAAAAAAAATATGGAACCAGCCCATACACTCTTCGTTCCGTGACACAGAATCCTTTGTGATTTTGGTTTATATGAAGAACATGAATCAGAATATCATGTGGCAGAGATGACTATGTCAAGTTTTCATGCCAGTGGAGTGGGCAGATTTGTGTCTCTCACTCCCCATTCGTTCCACAGGGAACATCTTCAGCATTTCATTCGATCGAGTGAACCCGTTGGAGACTCCATTGTTGGTGTCTTCAGGAACCAATTGGTGGGATGGATGGCTGACACTTTTACCTCAGAGTTCGGCTTGCTGAGGGGTCCGATTCCCGTCATGGGTTATCGCAACGAGGAGATAGCCCCTGAGTGGACGTCCTGGATGAAATGGAGAGCTTCCCCAGAGTTTGATTTCTCTCCAACTCCCTCAGCATATCGCCTTCAACCCCGGTACAAGATCCTTTTTGAAGTCGTATGTGGCAAGATCATCGGAGAGAATCCTGATGATATGATTTTCTCTCGCGAGATCTGGAAGGCTATGATGGCGATTGACGATCGGGCAGAGGTTGACTGGGCGACCTTCGACTTTCAGAGAGTGCGGCAAAGTGTCCAGTAGTTCCCCCATCTTCATCTCCCCTACGGGATGCCATTAAGTTGGCTGCTAGAGCGGAGATTTCAGGATCTCACTCTAGGTCCCTCGAATCTTTGGGGGGTAGATTTTTATCCATTTATGTCGTTGCCACCCTTCTGATGTGGTTGTACCTTCTTTTCATGTACATAATTTTGTAAATCCATATATAAAATGATATCTATATTTCGTTCGGAGCAATCTTGTATTTGCGAACTCGATATCAACTGTCTGCTTGATAATAACCTTGTAATAAACAAACCTCATAATAAAATCCACATTAACTCTACTGAGTGGAACTCTGCTAAGGTCCTAGCAGATGATTTTTGAGCAGAGCTATTAACTTTGTTGAATATGTAGCAGAGACTGCATTTACAAACATCTAGCAGACTGCTAAACTTTAGATGCAAGATCTAACAATCGGGAGACTCCTGGCAAATAGATTGACGGTCTTGAATGCGTGCGTCCTTTCATGCATCGGTTACTTTTCCAAGAAACACTTGACTGTTCTGACGTGGCATCTGTCAAGTCGTTGCAGCCGTATGTGTATTCAACATATAGCAGATGAACATTAACTATATTTGACTGAATCGAATCAATTCTCAAGAGGATTCTCATGTATTCATCATCTCATATCCCGAGATATGAACCGTCGTTGCTTCTTATCACTGCTTCAATTTGTCATAAGTGAAGAGTTATGACTTTTCCCTTTATAAATAGCCCTCTTGTGACGATCCTTATCACCACAAGTATCCCTATCTGAACTCTTTTTCACTGCTACTCTCCAAAAAAAATCTTCAAATGAATGGATTCGCCAGGTCAAACTCTGGAATTGCGCTGTAACCAGATTCTTCATGAATCTAGATTGTATTCCCTGTATGATAACGATTACATCATGGCGGACACGGTGATGTCAAAACTCAACCGAAATGGGTTGACCCAATTTGTCACGGCCACACCACGATCTTTCCATGGAGATATTCTCCGAGAATTTTGATGCGGCTAAAAGTTCAATAGAATTAAACTCTCAACTACACAAAGAATAAAATATCAAATCCAAGTTCTTCTCTGTTTTGTCTGCTAGAGTACCGGGATACTACGACAAAGTTCTTATAGCTAGGCAAAATCAATCGTTGAGTAGTTTTTTATCAACTAGGCAAGTAATGTAAACCTATGCTAACAATGTATGAGTAACATGAATCAAACAATCAATCGACATTCACTTAATCAATTCCTTTCACAATTTGGTAAACCAAAACACACAAATGCTCAAATTAGGAAGATAGGATGTTGAGATGAGTTTAGATGCAATCAAATTAGGTCAATCATTGATGTAAACACATTTTAATCCCTAGGAGATTGAGCAATCGACACTACACTCGTTAACCCCTTGTCACGGCGAGCTAACGGTTGATGATCTAGAACTTGCAAACCATCACATCATTAAGCCCTAGACCACTTCAAATAGTTCATCAATTATTGCCCTACGACCTAGCACCGCACATGGATTGGAACTAAAATCGTATGAATCTACACTATTCACGATGATTCTGCCTGCGTATTGGCTGCAGCGTTCACGTCAACTACCTCCTAAGTTGGCTCTTACCTACACCTAGGAGGTAAGGAACAAGTTCTAGTGCAATTTAAGCTCTCAAAGGAAAGTAAACAAGCAATTCTCAAACAAAATGATCATACATCCTTACTCAAATCAACAACCAAATAGAATTAGAACTTCATACCTTTCAATTGTACAAATACAAGTTTGAATTCAATGAACGTCATTACAAATTGAAAGGAGAAATAGGAATCTTCCCCAAATTGGATTTGGTTGCCTTGATCCACCACCTTTAATCTTCACTCTTCTCCAAGTATTGATGAATTAATCTCCTAGATGCTCTAGGATTATGATGAATTGTAATGGAAAAATGGAATCTAGGGAAAAATCTAGCTAACGTATATGAAAATGGACTAAAATTCTTCAAATAACTGCCTCTTCCCCTTTTATAGGCAAGCAATCAGGGCCTCGGATCGCCCGGTCAAAGTATGGCTCGCCCGGGCCATCAATAACCTCCAAAACCACCCAAAAACTGACTTGGCTCGGCCGAGCAAGGCATGGCTCGACCGAGCCAAGTCTCTAACCGCTCATGCTCGACCGGTCCTGCACTTGCTCGGCCGGTCGAGCCCTCTGAAAGCCCCGCTCAGCCGGTCCTGCACCCGCTCGGCCGGTCGAGCTCTCCAAACTCCAATCCCGTGCAATTTTCCTCCAAAACTCCACCAAAATTGCTCGTTTATGCCCAAAACCTATCCTACACACATCAAACACACAAAACACAAAAACACAACCAAAATACGACAAAAACATATGATACAGGAGTAAAATAGCCACAAACAAGCATGTACACACAACAAAATATAGGTCATTTTACGCACGTATCATAATCCCCCAAACTTGACCTTTGATTGTCCTCAATCAAAACAAAGTAGAGTAATTAATCTACCTCATGCAATACCTCATAGCTCATCAAAGTTATCTTAGCATGTTCAAGTAAAACGAGATCATCACCTAACTTTGTAACAAGGTTAATGCTAAGGACATGAACCACTCATCAAAAATGGATACAAGAAACGAAAGCACTCCCTCACGTGTTTAGGGATGATGAGATTCACACATTCACAAGATATCGAGCTTGATTTCCATAGGCTTGCATCCATTCTCACCACTATACTACAATGAGTTAGTTTCTAGAATCAAAAAGGTCTTTTCACGGGTTGTAACGTGGCTAACTAAAAGGTGGGTTGTTTTGGCCAAAGTGACTAAACTGCTCAATTTCCCAAAACCCCCAAACTTGTTCATTTCGAAACATTACAAACCCCCGAGGCTTTTCATTTCACAACACATTTTTCTTTTTCCTTTCTCTCTTCTTTTTTTTTCTTTTCTAGCACCATCTTTTATTCATCTTGTCGGTGCTTCACAACACACTTTTTTTTCTCTTTTCTTTTTCTAACACTTGCACCAAAATTTTGTTTGGTAGGTGCTCATTTTTCTAGGATCAACAACAATCCTTCATTTCACTCTTTCATGCCTCAACCTTCCTCATCAATACAAATTCAATCAATTCCGAACCCAACTCTCATCACCGTATTCACCCTCATACACTCTTTCCCCCTAAATATGGTCCTAATTATATCAAGGAAAATTCACCAATAAAGCTCAATCACGGGGGTCAAAGATATGAAAGGCAAAATTATGATAACAACCACCTTATACTCCCGGTGTGAAAGGTAAGACTAAGAATCGACGGCCTAAGATCATTTTCTAGTTACACACTCATGCCAATAGGTAGAGAACGAATGCAAGTTCTAGATCTCGTACTCTCAATCTTGCCACTCACAATCGAAATAGATATGACAATATCATGGCTCAAACCTCACAGCTTTTTGTCAAGTCCTATGCATTAACCACATACAAAACTCGGCAATTCAAAAGTTAAACTTAAATCATGCTTTGAAAACTAGATTCCGCCCTATCATAAGTTGAAGTAGACATCAAACTCCACTAAGTAAATCATGATTAAATCTCAAGTCTCATATAGGTTCATCACACACACACAAGCACACAACATTCCTACAACAATCTTCATTCCAAAACACAAATGTAACAAAACTAGATGGTAGGAAAGACGATAGAAAACGTTACCCATCAGTAGACACGATCTTCGCTCCCCATTCCTTATTTGCACCTACTACAAAGCATACACCACCAAACAATTGAGCATAAACTAGTCGATAAACTAGCCGGAGGATGGTCACTGCAACAATGAATGCAAGGCATGGGAATCACTTCTTCGCAACGAGCAACAATCAAGCGAGTCATATCCAAATGAGCGTCAGTACTCATTAGCCAGTTAGACCTATCTGCTGGATCATCAATCTCAGTCAAAGTATGATTAGGCACTTCAATCCCACAATCTCCAAACTTATAGAAATAACAAACACCCAATCTACCAGAAAAGCCTTCGTGACAAGAGTAGTGGTATTAAGGCTCAGACCTGGAACAAATACTCCGGACATATCCAATCCACAAGCCTTAAGAATAGGAAATATTAAACCACCACCACAAATAACTGAATTTCTAGCATCAATTGTATTGCTCCAATTATCCATCAACCATCCGCCAATAGAGAAAGGCTTCCCATGCAGAAATGCAAACATAAATTTAAAGTCAGCCATACTAACAGCACCAAAACCACGAAAACTACAAGACCAACCCTCTAACATAAGGTGAATATACCTAATGATAGGATTCTTAATCAGAATGGACCTACACGACTGCACATCAGAAGCACCCAAAATACTAACCCCAGAGATTGATTCCCACAATGCAAGAGAGTTAAGCTCATCAAAAACATACTTAGATTCTATTGAACATCCAAATATCATATCAATCTCTTGTCTACTTAAAGAAAACTCTTGACCAGCACATTTGAACATTACCCGAACCGGGGCACCATGTGCACTCCGTATGATGTGAATCGAGGCTAAGAATTCTCTTGTAGCCCGCACAAATGATGGTCATCTCCCATGCAGTAACATCTTCCAACCCATGCGATTGAACAGCTTCCACACATCTTTCTTCAAGTCTAAGGCTTCCAAAGTCTCCTGACATAGATAGTTTGTCCCAATTACTGGCCTTTGCGTCAATGTTATGTAGTTTGCATATTCATCGTCATCAAAGCCCTCAGGCCTGTTATCCATGGTACTTCAACAGATTAAAACTGCACACAACGAGTAGTGAGCAAAAGAAAATTTGGAGAGAGAAATTTTAGTTTACGATGAAAAATGGACAAAATAGGAACAAGTTAGAATTTTAAATCTGCGCCTGGCTCGGCCGAGCGCTAGATGGCTTGGCCGAGCGGAAGCTCTGTCCGTGCGATTTCTGCTGGCACGCCCTGGCTCGGCCGAGCCTGCACCCGCTCGGCTGAGCGAAGGCTCTGTCCCAAGTTTTCGCTTTGGCTCGGCCAAGCCTGCACCCGCTCGGCCGAGCAGCCTTGGTTTCCTCCATTTCTCACCTTTCCTCCGACATTTTCACGAACAATCGGCCTTCCATCCTTCCTATTCTTCAATCACAATGCTAGATAGACTTGTAAATCCACACACAATTAAGAATCCTTCATCAACAAATACTAAACAACATTATTAAACCTAATCAATAACACCATTATTCAAAAACATGGAAATAGCAAAAATTAAACATTGGGTTGCCTCCCAACAAGTGCTTGTTTAATGTCGAAAGCTCGACGACCATACCTCAAGTCAATCATGATCCCATGGTGCCGATCCCGAACTCATACCTTGATTAAGCACGACATCTTCCTCCGGGAAAAACAACTTCCTACGTGCACTTCGAGGTGGATCCAAATCCACGCGAGCTTTCTTCGTCTGAAATTGTTCATCTCTATCAAAGTCTTCCGGATCATCTTTTTCTTCGTCCTTGTACTCCTTGAGGTTTAATCCCGGATCAAGCACATCCTTCAATCTCTTTTTCCTATCAACTCGCTCCTCTTCAAATTCAAGCAAATTCTTTTGAGGTAAGGCAAAAACAACTTCTTTTCCCCCACACCGGAAAGTAAGCTCGCCTTGTTTCATGTCAAAGAGTGCATCGGCCGTATGTAAGAAAGGCCTTCCAAAAATCAATTGAATGCCACCCTTATTCTTCATGTCTAACACAAGAAAATCTCCGGGAAGTGTGAACGTCAACACATCCACATGCACATCTTCAACCACTCCACGAGGACAAAATAGAGCTTGGTTTGCTAGTTGCAAGACTTGATTGTGGGTTTAAGATGTCCAACATCCAGCTCTTTGTATAAATCCCACGACATTATGTTCACACTAGCTCCAGAATCACACAAAGCTTTTTCAACCTTCACGTCTCCAATTTGACAACCAATTACTAAACCTCCCGGATCATCCTTTTTGCTAGCTATGTTCTTCTCTTCATATTCTTGACTTCCCGGTTCATGTGGTTCACCATCCAAAGTTACCTCAATTCCAACAAGTTCGTCTAACAATGGAACACGTTCAATTTCATCCGGAAGTGGCATCTCTATAACCCCTTTTCTAACATAATTAAAGAAATTCACCTTCTCAACTTGTTCTTCCTTCTCAACTTGTTCTTCTTTCTCGTTTTCCACACTCTCTTCTTTAAACTCCTTCCCATCTTCCTTGATTTCAACACTTTCCACTTTTGGAGTCATGACCTCCAATTTCTCATTCAACCTATCTTCACCATCAATCATGTTACATCCTTTCTTTTGGACGATCTCCGTATCGCTAGGAAATTTCCCAGCTTGATGTTTACCACTTAATTGTTTAGCAATTGAAGAAATTTGAAGCTGGATTTCTGCGAGCATTCCATCATACTTCTCAAACCTTTTATCAATCTCTTCATTCGGATTTCTCCTCAACTCTTGATTCACATATCTACTTCCTCCCCCTGCGTATCCCCCTTGACTACTACTCCCTTCTCCTTCCAATTGCATAGGAGGGTTGAGAGCGTTGTTCGGATTTGCATAGGAGAAATTTGGGTGGAAACGGTTGGACGGATGATAATACATGTTTCCTTGAGGATTCTATTGGGGCCGGTTGTTGTACCCCATCCTTTGATTAACGAAGTTTACATTCTCAGAATAAGCATTGTCATGCTTAAGGATCATCGTATCCTCTCTTCCACTTCCCGAAGCAGATAGCTTGTCAAGCTTTCTTTGCATGGCCGCAATTTGTTCTTAAAATCTTCCGGCTCAATAACATCATTAACCGACTTCACCGGCCTATAATCCTTCCGTTCCCTTGGCCATTGGAAACTGTTTTTGGCCATTTTTTCAATGGTTTTCGAAGCATCCTCTTCTTCTTGATCAAGAAATGCACCTCCCGAAGAAGCATCCATCATGACCTTTGTATCATAATTCAAACCACCGTAGAATTGGCAAATCTGTTGACTCTTAGAAAGACCATGGCGAGGGCACTTGCGTAGAAGATCTCGGAACCTATCCCAAGCTTCATAAAGAGGCTCATCGTACTTTTGCCCAAATGAAGTTATGTCTACCCTTCTCTTCAAAGTTAAGCTTGGTGGAAAAAACTTAAAGAGGAATTTCTCTCTTAAATCTTCCCAAGTAGCTATATTTGTCTTGTCTAGACCCTCGAACCAATGCCTCACCGAATCCCTCAATGAAAATGAGAATAATCGCAGCCAAATTAAGTCTTGAGGAACCTGATTGATCTTGATGGTATCCGTGATTTCCAAAAATTGGGATATGTGCACATTCGGATCTTCGGTAGCATGTCCTCCAAACTGATTATTTTGTATCATTTGAACCAATTGAGGCTTAATTTTGAACATCGTGGCATTTACTTCTAATCGGAAACCACCGACCATCAGCTCTCCTTGAGGTCGGAAAAGATTTTGTAGATTTCTACGAGGACCATTCCTCTCATTAAGAAATGCCTTCATCAATTCAATCTGCCTTTCTAACTCTCCAATCCTCATGGTATCTTTCCCCGGATTAGCCATTTCCAAATCAATCTCAATACTTTCTTATCTTTGTTGTGCTTTCCTTTCCAAGAGTTCACGATTCTTAGACCTCGTGATCATATACAACCTACACCTCACAAAAATTCCTATTACCAAACAAAACAACTAGATCAAACAAACAAAATTCAACTATCAAACAACAAACTACAAGCAAAACAATTCACACAAGCAATATAACAAACACCTAGCCTACAAGCTTCACTTTTCCCCCAATATCTAGCAACCTATTAGATGAAGTCCCCGGAAATGGCGCCAAAAATTGATGCGGCTAAAAGTTCAATGGAATTAAACTCTCAACTACACAAAGAATAAAATATCAAATCCACGTTCTTCTCCGTTTCGCCTGCTAGAGTACCGGAATACTACGGCAAAGTTCTTATAGCTAGGCAAAATCAATCGTTGAGTAGTTTTTTATCAACTAGGCAAGTAATGTAAACCTATGCTAACAATGTATGACTAACATGAATCAAACAATCAATCGACATTCACTTAATCAATTCCTTTCACAATTTGGTAAACCAAAACACACAAATGCTCAAATTAGGAAGATAGGATGTTGATATGAGTTTAGATGCAATCAAATTAGGTCAATCATTGATGTAAACACATTTTAATCCCTAGGATATTGAGCAATCGACCCTACACTCGTTAACCCCTTGTCACGGCGAGCTAACGGTTGATGATCTAGAACTTGCAAACCATCACGTTATTAAGCCCTAGACCACTCCAAATAGTTCGTCAATTATTGCCCTACGACCTAGCACCGCACATGGATTGGAACTAAAATCGTATGAATCTACACTATTCATGACGATTCCGCCCGCGTATTGGCTACAACGTTCACGTCAACTACCTCCTAAGTTGGCTCTTACCTACACCTAGGAGGTAAGGAACAAGTTCTAGTGCAATTCAACCTCTCAAAGGAAAGTAAACAAGCAATTCTCAAACAAAATGATCATGCATCCTTACTCAAATCAACATCCAAATAGAATTAGAACTTCATACCTTTCAATTGTACAAATACAAATTTGAATTCAATGAATGTCATTACAAATTGAAAGGAGAAATAGGAATCTTCCCCAAATTGGATTTGGTTGCCTTGATCCACCACCTTTAATCTTCACTCTTCTCCAAGTATTGATGAATTAATCTCCTAGATGCTCTAGGATTATGATGAATTGTAATGGAAAAATGGAATCTAGGGAAAAATCTAGCTAACGTATATGAAAATGGACTAAAATTCTTCAAATAACTGCCTCTTCCCCTTTTATAGGCAAGCAATCAGGGCCTCAGATCGCCCGGTCGATGTATGGCTCGCCCGGGCCATCAATAACAGCCAAAACCACCCAAAAACCGACTTGGCTCGGCCGAGCAAGGCATGGCTCGACCGAGCCAAGTCTTTAACCGCTCGTGCTCGACCGATCCTGCACTTGCTCGGCCGGTCAAGCCCTCTGAAAGGCCCGCTCGGTCGGTCCTGCACCCGCTCGGCCGGTCGAGCTCTCCAAACTCCAATCCCGTGCGATTTTCCTCCAAAACTCCACCAAAATTGCTCGTTTATGCCCAAAAATCTATCCTACACACATCACACAAAACACAAAAACACAACCAAAATACGACAAAAACATATGATACGGGAGTAAAATAGCCACAAACAAGCATGTACACACAACAAAATATAGGTCATTTTACGCACGTATCAAATTTGTCAAGGACTGCTCTGTGGAGGAAGGAGTCATCTATGGTTCCTTCTGCGGCAAACTAGTCTGTTGGTCACCAGACTTCTTTTCTCGACGATTCGGCCTTCCCAGAGGTCCTGGGTCAGTTTTAAGCTACCGTTTGACAGAAGTAGCCCCTTGAATGGTCATCGTGGCAGAAGTAGAGACGATCGCCGCAGTCAGAATTTTCCCTTTCTGTTTCAGCAAACGATCTCCAGACTCCTTATTGGGTGCTCTTTCGTATTGCTCACAACATGTTGATAGGAGAAAACCTTGATGAAACTTCCTTCTCAAAGGAGACATGGCAGATCATGATGTCCATTGATGATGAGGTCGAGGTTGATTGGGCGAAATACATCTTTGACAGCGTTCGAGACTGTGTCCAATATTACCCTTCTGTGCCTCTGCTGAATGGAATGCAGCTCAGTTGGCTGCTGGAGAAGAGCTTTCCTCGGATAGCAGAAGGACGATCGAATCTCCTGGATACGGACTTCTTCTAGTTTAAGCCTCGTTCTCCCTAGAATAGAAAGCATGTTGTTGTTTTTCTGTTTTCTCATCCTCCTTTGTAATGACATCTTTCAGTAAATGAAATGAAAAGATGTATGAAATATGCACAACTTTTTGTTTCTGGCCTCCAATTTTGACGTCTGCTGAGAGATCAGCAACCATTGTCTTCTTAGCATTCTTTGCATTTGCAGTTTGTGAGGTTGAATATTCCTTAACAGATGTATTCAACCTCCAGAATACTTAATGATGTCTTCATGAAATCCAAGAAATCCAGAAAGAATAAGAATATCATCTTATTCATCCAATACATTGTCCAACTCCATAAGACCCAGTTTAATACATAATTCTTTAAATCTGGTTTCTGGAAGTGGTTTTGTGAATATATCCGCTATTTGATCTTCGGTGCATATAGCTAACATCGATATCTTTCTTTTCCTGATGATCTCGTATGAAGTGATGACGGATATCGATATGCTTGGTCCTAGAGTGGTGGACAGGATTCTTTGTGATGCACATGGCACTATTGTTGTCGCAGTAGATAGGCACACATTCGGGAGAGATCCCGTAATCTTGCAATTGTTGCCTTATCCAGAGAATTTGCGAACAGCAGCTAGCAGCAGCCACATACTCTGCTTCAGTGGTGGAGGTAGCAACAGAGTGCTGCTTTTTGCTGAACCATCTAATGAGCTTGTGTCCCAGAAATTGACACGTGCCACTCGTGCTTTTCCTATCGATTTTGCATCCTCCAAAATTAGAATCCGAATATCCACTCAGAGCAAGACCATCTTCTCTAGAATACCAAATTCCTAGGCCTTCTGTGCACTTCAAGTAGCACACAATTCGCTTAGCAGTGTCTAGATGCGCCTTCTTAGGATTTTCATGATATCTAGCACACAATCAAACGGCATAAGATATGTCAGGTCTGCTGGCGGTGAGATATAGAAGTGAACCTATGATTCCTCTGCAAAGAGTAGGATTCACATCGCCTTCTTCTTTCTCAAGTGCGGCTATACATGTCGTACTTATAGGAATTTGCAGGCTCTTCGTCTTTTCTGGACAATATTTTGCAATCAAATCGCGAGTATACTTCTTTTGATGAATGAAAATCCCTTCTCTGGATTGTTGAACTTGTAATCCAAGAAAGTATGACATCTTTCCCATCACACTCATCTGGAAGTTGCTGGTCATGAGCTCTGAAAACTTATCACATAATCTTTGATTTCTAGAGCCAAAAATAATGTCATCAACGTATATTTGCACCAGTAAAATATCTCCTTCATCTTCAATGCGAAAGAGAGTCTGATCAATCCTCCCTTTCTGAAAACCATTCTTCAACAAGAATTAGGATAGAGTTCCATACCAAGCTCTCGGTGCTTGTTTCAATCCATAGAGAGCCTTCTTGAGTCTGTATACTTGATTGCCATGCTCGAACCCTGGTGGCTGCTTGACATAGACTTCCTCCTTCAGTTCGCCATTTAGAAAGGCACTCTTTACATCCATTTGCATAACGTCGAACTCATGATGAGCAGCGTACGCAAGAAATAAGCGAATGGCCTCCAGCCTTGCTACAGGAGCAAATGTTTCATCATAATCTATTCCTTCGCATTGTCTATAGCCTTTAGCTACGAGTCTCACCTTATTTCTGACAACCGTGCCAGACTCATCTTTCTTGCTTTTGAACACCCATTTTGTGCCAATAACACTTTGATGTTCAGGTCTGTCTACGAGCTCCCACACATTGTTTCGTGTGAATTCTGCAAGTTCTTCATGCATAGTATTCACCCAATCCGGATCTAGTAGAGCTTCTTCGATCTTTTTGGGTTCTTCGCTGGAGATGTAGCAAGCTAGCATAGCGTTGCCTTGTCTTGTCACTATGGGATCATTGACATCTCCTATGATATCTTCAAGAGGATGGGCGCGCAACCATGTTGGTCGGCGCTTGTTTCGATCCATAGAGAGCCTTCTTGAGTCTGTATACTTGATTGCCATGCTCGAACCCTGGTGGTTGCTCGACATAGACATCCTCCTTCAGTTCATCATTTAGAAAGGCACTCTTTACATCCATTTGCATAACGTCAAACTCATGATGAGCAGCGTACGCAAGAAATAAGCGAATGTCCTCCAGGCTTGCTACAGGAGCAAATGTTTCGTCATAATCTATTCCTTCGCATTGTCTATGGCTCGCCTTATTTCTGACAACCGTGCCAGACTCATCTTTCTTGTTTTTGAACACCCATTTTGTGCCAATAACACTTTGATGTTTAGGTCTGTCTACCAGCTCCCACACATTGTTTCGTGTGAATTCTGCAAGTTCTTCATGCATAGCATTCACCCAATCCGGATCTAGTAGAGCCTCTTCGATCTTTTTGGGTTCTTTGCTGGAGATGTAGCAAGCTAGCATAGCATTGCCTTGTCTTGTCACTATGGGATCATTGACATCTCCTATGATATCTTCAAGAGGATGGGCGCGCAACCATGTTGGTCTGATTGGTCTGACCACATTTCCTTCCTCTGTGAGCATCATCTTGTACATTGTTCTCCATAGCACCCTTCTGGTGCTCAGCATCTGGAATGACTTCAACCGGAATAACTGCTGCAGGATTTCCTGGAACGGAAGCTTCTTCAGCAACTCTTTCAGCAACTGGAATCTCAGCAGCGCCTCTGCCAAGATCTTCGTGCTTAACCATCCCTTCCCCAAAAGGAATGTCCGTAGCAGTCTCCTCCTCTTCATCATCAAGTACCTCTAGAATAACTGATTCAATTATGGTGTTTGTAGGTTTGGCCTCAGCATGATCATTAGCATCACTGGCCTGGTCAGCAGTTTGGTCCCCTGCTGTGTGCGTCTGGTTCGGATTACAATCACTCATAGACTTAGTCGGATCAACGTGCATATTCTCAAAAGAATTCAAAAATGTTTGATCATTGACATCATTAGTCTCATTATTGTTATCCTCTTTTCTCTTGTTTTCTCTGCGCACTAAGGTAGACTCATCAAAAATAACATTGCATGTTATTTCCACAATACCGGTAGTCTTGTTCAATACCCTATAACCTTTGTGAGTGGGGTGTCCATAACCAAGAAGTACACCCTCATCTGACTTAGGTGAGAAAGTATTGAGTTTAGAATTTCCATTATTGTGAATATAACATGTAGAACCAAATGCACGGAGATGAGTTATAGAGGGCTTACGATCGTTGTACACTTCGTAGGGAGTCTTGTTGAATCTACTCGTGATAGCACTCATATTCTGTGTATAACAAGCCGTCATAACTGCTTCCCCTCAGTACTTAGCAGGAAGTTTGGAATCTGCTAGCATCGAGCGAACGGCTTCCTTCAGTGTCTGATTCCTCCGTTCTACTAGACCATTCTGCTGAGGAGTCCTTGCTGTAGATCTTTCGTGTGATATTCCAGCTTCAGCATAGAAATCCATCAGCACTCCATTACAAAACTTTGTTTCATTGTCCGAGCAAATTCTCTTTACAGTGACTTCTTTACTATTCTGCTCTTTGAGAATCAGCTCCGGTAGGACAAGTTTCACCTCATCCTTGGTTTTTAGAAGACGTACCCATGTGTACCTAGAGAAATCATCAACCACCACTAGTGTATATAGACGTTTACTTACAGTGGGTGGAGTGACTGGACCAAAGAGGTCCATATGAAGTAACTCTAGAATCCTTTGTGATGTTTCTTTTTCAGGATTTGTCTTAAAGGATGATTTGGTCTGCTTCCCTTGTTGACATGATTTGCATATTCCTTCCTTGCGGAAAGTCTCATTGGGCAGACCAACAACAAGCTTATTTTTGGCAAGGTAATTAATAGTTTTGAAATTTAAGTGATTGAACCTCTTATGCCAAAGCCATGTTGTTTCCTCTTTATTTAGAGCTAGAAAGCAGGAATGTTGTTGTCCGCTTTGCCAATCCACAATATACAAGCCACCCTTGCGGATGCCTCTTAGTTTTACTTCTCCTGAAATAGCATCAGCAATAGCACAACCAGTATTCATAAAGGATACGATATACCCGTTTTCACATAATTGGCTTATGCTGAGTAGATTATGCTTTAAGTTGGAGACGAGTGCCACATTGATGATCCTTAATCCGTTCCGTTCAATGCACCCTCTTCCAATGACTTCTCCTTCACTGTTGTCTCCGAACTTGACTTTGGGACCGTTAAATAGTCTTCTCATGTCTGAGAATAATTCTTCGTTCCCAGTCATATGAGCGGAGCAACCGCTGTCCAGGACCCACTCATTAGATATGCTCGTTCCCGTAGCTCTCGAGTCCTGTTCCTGCAAGTGAATCAGGTTGATTTAGGTACCCGTTTAGTGTTGGGTCCTGCAGGATTAGCGTGAAGCATAGTTCCTTTCGGAACCCACATCATAGTGACTTTCAAGACTTTCGTCTTGGTTTCACGATTTACCACTTTCTTGACCTTTGGCTTAGCATTTTTAACATTACTATTTCTGGATGAAGGGTTGTTCTTAGCCTTCCTTGCCCTTTGAAATGAAGATAGAATGGGCTCAGGCCTTGCATAGACATTTCTTCTATGCAGCATATTCTGCTGGTAGGTAGGTCTCACAGCATTGTACTGTGCAGGCCTCCTCTGGTGAAAATTAGGATCTACTATCCTTGCATTGAAATCAGAACGCTCAGTATTCCTTGAGTTTGCTGAGTAAGGCTTAACAGATGCTCTTGGATTCCTCTGCTGAGGTCTATTAAATGCATGCCTGTTATTCGTCTTTTGATTCTTCTGCTGAGGCTTAGAATTGCATACAACATTTATCCTTGAGTTCCTCTGCTGAGGTTCATTAGATAAAGGCTTAGCAAATTCTGAGTTTTGCCTCTGCTGAGATCCAGCAGACGAATAATTGGCTGTCTTTGGTATAGACCTCTGCTGAGATCCAATGGGCATATTCTGCGGGAGTCTATTCTTCGGTTTAGCTATTGGCTTAGCATACAAAGTTTCAGCAGAATCTACTCCTTTACCCTTTTCAGCAGAGTTATGTCCAGCAGATACAAACAAAATTTGATTCTGTTTAGACGAATTATCATAGGGTTTTGACATTCTTTTTGATGATTCGCATCCAAGTCCAGACTTATCATAATGACGTCTTTGACTACTTACAAGGGCATTGAGAGCAGCCTTGCTGGATGTGTACATGCAAATACAGTCCTCTTTGGGGTTACTCTTTAAAGCATGATTCTCCTTTTCTAAGGTTTGAAATTTTTCTGACAGAAAAGAGAAGTCTGCTTTTAATTTCGAGAGTTCCTCACTTTCTAACCTCAGTCTCTCGACTTCCTCGGTTAAAATTGTAACTTTGAGCTTTAGTGAGGTATTTTCCCCAACGATTTCGTTTTTGATCTCATACATTTTTGAAAACTCTATTGACAACTTTGTCAAGTAATCTTCCTCGGAATCGAAAAATGATTCCTCCGATTTATCTATGATTGGATTGCTAGATGGGTTAGTTGGTAATACCTCTGCTTCCTCAGCGGCGAGGACTGATTCATTGGTTTGCTCAGCATCGTTGTCCGCGTCAGCTAACTGATCTTCAACAATGTTTGCCATCAACACGAAAAGTGCTTCTTCGCTATCTTCTTCTTCTGAAGAGCAGTAAAACTCCTCCTCATCAGCAATCTCCGTCCTGGTCAGCAACGCCTTGGTTACTGCTTTAGCAGCGCGTCTTTCAAATCTTTGTTTCAGGTGTTCTCTTTCCTCTCTATTGACCTTCGGGCAATCATGCTTCAAATGATCTGGAGAACCACATTCAAAACAAGTTCTAGTTTTTCGCTCTACTGAGCGGTTAGATGATGGTGATTGGATCTCTTTCGCCTCTTTTTCAGCTTTCGCTTCATTCAGCATACTCTGCATCCTTTTCATCTGTTCTTCCAGCTCATTGATCTTTAGATCAATAGGTTGTGTACCTGCACTGGAAGTACCTTCCTTTGCGGGTGATGCTTGAGCAGATCTCTCTGGCTTGTAGAAGGACTTCTTTGTCTTGAATTTACTGTAGTCCTTCTTAGCGAAGTACGCCAAGTCTTCAGAGTTGCTAGCAAAATTTGATGCGGCTTGTGCTACAGCTGTTTCATTTTTCTTTGATTGCTGTATAATAAATTCGTGAGCTTTAAGTTGAGCAAATACCTCAGATGTAGTCAAGCTGTTGAGGTCTTTTTCACTTAAACTTGTCACTTTCGCGAACCAGTCATCTCTTGGATATAGTTTGGAGATGATTTTGTTGTTCATCTCTCCATTATCATACTTCTTTCCAAGATTCCTGAGTTCTCCAATGCTGGTGTTGAAGCGTTCCTCCATAATTTGTATGGTTTCACCTGCACACATAGAGAAGGATTCGTATTTGTCTACAGCTACCTGTAGTTTGTTATGTTTCATTTGATCCATCTTCTGAGAAGACTCGCACACGTAGTCCCACATTTCCTTAGCAGTTTCAAAATCAAGCGCTTTTTCTTTCATCAGCTTTGGAAGGGAATCAAGAATCAATTTCTTTGCCACGTGCTCTAGTTGAGCTCTCTTTTTATCTTCACTTGTGTATTCATCAAACGGTTTAGGAACCATGTCAGGTCTCGGGGGTCTTGGTTCTCCTTCAGCAGCATCTTCAGCACGTCCATGTCCTATAAAAGTGTTAGCTTTCATAATCTGAATAGGACCTCTTACCAGTACATCCGCCATCTCGGGATGTATGCTCTGAAGTTGTATGAGAGCCATCTTCTTCCAAGATGAAAAATTCTCTCTGTCATACTGTCCAAGTGAATGGTTCATCATTCTGTATCCTTTGGAAGGATTTCACTGAGCTAGATAGATAAAACAGGGATTAAGAGTGCAAGGAAAAGATAGATCGGGTCTCAAAGCGACTCAGAGGCAGTCGGTTTTTCAACCTGGCTCTGATACCACTTGATGGTCCTTAAATATCAGAGTCGTCGTGATTAAGACTTAACACGAAATGCAGCGGAATAAATATACGTCACTTACACTTATCGTTGTTTACAAGATGTTTCTTAGCTCAAGTTATTATTTACGTTAGTCTTCAGATATACGCTAGCAACTTTGTTGCTAGGTTTCAAATAAACTTTGAACAGTAAATAATAAAACAGTAAATGAACACAGGATTTTTATAGTGGTTTGATCCAAATAGATCTACGTCCACTCCTTAGCTAGTATGCTAAGTGTTTCACTAGAAAAGCATACAACAGTACAAGGATTCGCCAACACTTGCGGTAGGCGGTGAACTTTTGAACCGGCCACGGCACAACTATCCTCCGTCACTTTGCACTTTTCCGATCACAGCTCCGGTCAAGTCAAGGGCACACCTTCGTAAAACTTGTCCTTCGCTATTGAGGCTTTTATAGTTTTCCCCTGAACTCAATAAATGTGCGGCTAAAGCCCGTCAGAGTCAATCTTTTTCAAGAGTGACTGTTGGATCTTCCTAGGAAGGAAGTTATCCCAATGATTGAAGATTCTTAATGGAAGTTCAAGAATCTTCAAAAATGAGTGTCAGATATTCAATGAAAAGACACTCTAGGTTGTTGAAAGCTTTGAATGCACTTTTTATCATGAGCTTTCAACTGACTACTTTTCACTTGTTCGCTTTGTCAAAGGATTCTCACACTTGTGTAGTTTGCGAATGTCGGTAGTGATAGAAGCAGTAGTTGTCTTCACTTTTGGACCCGTCTTTAATAGATGGAGATTCAGACTTTGAATCTCCATATCCATTAGACTCAACGGCTCCTTGATCCAAGAGTGTTTGGTATGTGACAATCGCTTTTGTCTTTGACTTGTACTTTCCTAACTACTTCGGGAAAGTCTCGTCCTTTGTGTGAGCTTTATGTCAGAACGGCAGTGAGACTTCAGCATCCTGTATATTGCTCTGCTAGGATCCTTTGTTTAGCATCTGAAGACTCTTGTTCAAACATAACTCTTTTATCCTTTGTTTGTTCGCTTATCTAGCCGTTTGCTGATTATTGATGAGTGCTAATATCTTAGCATTCTGCTGTTCAATGTCTTTTAGCAAACATCGTCTTCTCCGTGACTGCTAGGAATTCTTCTTAGCACACTAGTCTATTACAACTTAATATAAAACCTATACAGGACTTTACAGAGTATGCTAGACTATTTAGAGTTCAGCAAATGATCGACCAACTACTAAGGTTTGATCCAACAAAAACCTTTTACAAATAAATCCTAAGGGAGATTTTATGAATAATTTCCCAACAATAAATATAGTCGGTCTTATTTTCAATTTATATAATTCATAATAAAAGAAAATTATCTCCATTAATTGTCTACAAAATATTTTATATTTTACCAATAATTCAATAATTTATATAAACTCGGTAGTCAAGCTATAATTAAATTTATACAATAACATGCAAACCTAAATGATGATTACAAATAAATTATTTTAAATTCATTTGTTTCAAAAATCGCAAGATATGAATAATGATTTTGATATATTAATAAGATAGATTAATATAACATTAATAAATTTATTATTTATATTTATAATTATATAATCTTGTATAACTTAAATATTATTTTTTGTAAATTTGGTACAAATTAATTATTTTTTATATGTATAATATGTACTATAACGAACAATTAGCAACTCATTAATGTAATTATATATATAATTATAGAGATTTATATATAAAATTATAGTAAAATATCACATCTTATTTTATAATTTAATTTAAATTAGTAAAAAAATAGACATAAGTTGACTTTTAAAATGTGGGTACATCAGTTCCATTTTTTATGTTTTATTTTATTTAGTGTTTTTACTTTATGCTAAAATATATAAAATGTGAGTATATCAATTTGACTTTTTGTATTTCTTAAAATTAGTATTATCTATATATTAAAAATATAAACCACGGGTACATAAATTTAATTTTTTATTTTATTTAGATTATAATTTAATAATTTATGTTAAAAATATAAAGCCTGGGTACATTAGGTTGAAAACTTATATTATTTATCATATCTATCAAACACATAACTATTATATTATATTATATTATATATATATATATATATATATATATATATATATATAAAATATTTAAACCAGGATGTGACATATATTGATTTATTTAAATCAAACGTTTGATATGCAACAAACATGGGTAAATCGTGCAAACTTAATTTATATACAAAAATAATAACAAAAGTTCGACAAACATATCTCATTTTATTCTACAATGTTTATATTTTCTGTATTTTCTTTTATTTCAATAATTTTCTTTAAATCTACATAAACGAATGATGATATATTATCTGTGGATCAAATTTTCAAATCCCACCTGAAATGAAATCATCATGGAAGCATTACGTTTAAGCAAAAAAATAAGTAATTTCTACATTTCTTTCTATGAGTCTTTCTCTCTGAGATTATATTAATTTATGTAACTAATAGTTCAAAAATCTTTATATTTTTTGTATTTCTTTTATTTCACAATTTTTCTTTGAATCTACACAAAATCATGATTATTTCTTTTGTGGTTGCAATTCAACCAAATTTCAAGGTCCACTTGAAATGAAATTATCGTGTAAACATACATTTTAGAAAAAAGATTTCACAAACTTTAAATAAAATTAAATGGATTGAACTGCAATGAATTTTAATATTTTTCACTAAATTGCGAGTCTTTCTATTTATGATTATTTGAATTTATGTAACTAAATTGTTCAAAAAAATATTCAAACTTTAAAAAATTGTTCATTCACACTTTCAAGAAAGTATTGTGGAAACTAATTTATATAAGTAATCAAGAAATGAGGAGCACTATTGCGAGGAGTATTAAAAAAAAAATTAAAGTTAATTTTTAAAAATGATTTGAAGAAAGAATAAAATAGAATATGTTTATCGTAGAATTTAAGTACTTTTCAAATACGTTTCGAAATCAAGACAAATAAACTCGAAGAATAAGGAAAAAATTCTTAATTAATTTACGATATTTGTAATCTTTGTATTATGATACCACGACATATTAGAATAAATTCACTATTTCAATAGACTTAGTAGTCTCTTAAATCTTAAAAAAATATGGTATTTTTAATAATATTTAATAGAAATATAATAATTTCGTGCAATGCCCGGGCGAAATGCTAGTTATAATATATATTATGATATTAATTAATTAGTAAACATATAAAATAAAATAATAAAATTATTAAAAATATAATATTTTTTGAGGAAAAGTGGAAAAATATAAATACATGTAACTTCTTTGCTTTAGTATATATATAGATTAGTTATATATGTGCACAGGGTGAAAGGCACTTTCAACTTTTCAAGATTTTAAAAGTCGTTGTACGATAAAATAATTTTGTTTTTCAGCAAAATGTCTATATCACCCATTTTTCATCTTTTCTTTATTTTATTATAGACTTTTGACTACTTACAACTAGAAATTTCCATCTCTTTCTCATCCAATTATGCAGTCTCATTCCTCTTATTTTATTATTATTTGTTTTCACCAACTTCATCCATATTCTTCTCTTCCTTTTCTTTGGTGGGTTTTGTCCTAAAATATGAATAAAACATGAGATATAAAATTAGGGGGCATTTAGTTGGTGAATTTAAGAATGAGGGAATAGAATGATTTCGAAACCCGTGTATTGGTTGGAGGGTATGTGAATGAAAAATTGAGAATGATACCCAAATACTTGAAAATCACCTAAAACCTTTCAAAATATTGGGTTTCATTCTCATTCCAAAATTTTATTACTAATATTATTTAATTTTTATTTCATGATATTTTATATTTATTTATTTATTTTTATAATTTTATATTATTATGTATTATTAATTATAATATTATATGTTATTACAATTATATAATATTTCTTTTTAATGTATTATTATTAAATTAATCATTTATTTTGTATCTTAATTTTATAATTTATAAAATAAATAAGAAAAATAGATTATTTATTTATTTTTCATATAAATTTATTTTCTTATTTTCTTATTTTAAGATTAATTATTATTTATATAATATTATAATTATTTTCAAAACCTATAAACTTAAAAAAAACAATCATCAGAATTGAAAGTAATTTCTGAACTCATCTCATAAACCAAACATCCGAATAAAAAATAATTCCCAAAAAACAAACTTATACTCATCTCCTTTACTATCAAACTCATACTCATAATGATTCTCGACAGTTAAACCAAACGCCCCTTAGATAAGATAACAAAAAGTTAAATTAAGAAACATGCATTTTTTGAATTACGTCACTGACACGTATGGGTTAGTCAAAACATTTTTAAATTCAATTTTGAATATCAATCATTCAAACAACAGTTTATTAATGATGTTTGATTCCTTCTTTTTTGAGTAATTATTTCACAAATTTGACAAATTGTGGTGTGCTCGGTTGTATAATTTGTAATAGCAAAACAATGCAGATAGTTGGCCTCTTCCACGACCTCGGCCATGGCTCGGCCTCTTACAAGGGCTTCCCTGGGCGGCATTCTGCAAAGTAAATAATCGTTAAAAGGGTATTCAGGACCCTAAGTGCACACGATACGTATCCAAAAATCCTTTTTAGGATTGCGATAAAGACAACAATGATAAATACAGATACACTTGACATGATGGGTTATCCCACAATTTAGGGTTAACCGTCATTTTAAGGGACAATATTCCCAACAATACTTGGTAATAGCCATGTTTACACAATTCCCACAAAGATAGAAAATTAAAGACAACAAGTTTAAACATAACAATATGTTATACATCCGAAACCCGGAAAGTGGGCGGGTAGCATTTTCGCTTTTAAAATCTTGGGGTTGCCGTGTTTGAAAATTGGCTTCCCAACTACCAGTTAGTACAATCATTGTTCATGTCCCGTAGGAAGCATCCTAATTACGATTACATTCACGACATCCAGAAGTTAAGAAATGGGCCAACAAGGCACATTACAATCATAGTCCTACAACGTACATCTGATAGACAATTACATATATGCATCGATAGGAATCTAAGGAAGACGATCAAAGGTTGTCGTCCAACGATCCGAACATCCTGTTGTCTGAGAAATCAACCACCTCGGGAGGGGTTGCAACATCCTCCTCGGGGTCCTCGTTGCCAACATTCCATGGCTCGTCTCCCCACTCCTGTTGCCATTGTTGCGGCCAATTTGCGGCTATCCAATCGTTGTTAGGATGGGCAACACCATCTGGTGGGGGCATCTCCTGATCGGGATTGACTTGTTCGTCTTCATCCTCGTCTTCTCCTTCCTCTTCTTCCTCATCCTCATCTTCTTCATCCCCATTGACCTTCCCATCATCCTCAGCTTTGTCGTCCGACCTTTCTTCACCCTCGGGATCTTGGTATTGGCTCCCGAGTCGGTCACGAATCTCGTGTCTCCAGGCTACCGGTACGGGGCAGTCCCAATCAAGATTCTGAGAATCCTCGGAGTCATCATCCGGATAGGCAGGATAGTGACTGGCATCTCGATCCTCGTCGCTGGGTCCATGGGAGGAATCTTCTTCCGGGTCATCCTCGGATTTGCTGTCAGATACGAAGCTTCTAGCTTGGGAAGATCCCGCTTCGATGTCGAGGGCTTGAGGTGGATCCTGGAAGGTGGCTCGTTGATGGCGGATAAGGGTAATGAATCCCTCCAGGTCAGACTTGTCGGCAGGGGATTCATCCAGATAGTTTCCGAGATTGGTTTTAACCCATAGCTGCCACTGAGGAGGCATCAGTTCAGCCAAGCGGCGTAGTCCCTCCGTCCTAGTCACTCCGTGCGGGTGAGCATCCAACCAGAACTTGTAGAAATCCAACAGGAAGCGGCTCAAAGAGTCTCCTAGGCAGATTTGGTAGCTCCTGAAGTAACTGACTAGCCTCTGTACTGAGGCGTTGCGTGGTAACGGTTTACGGTGGGTGATCTTACGTCGGGCCATCTGCGAATAGGTAGAGTCAAAGAGTCAGATGGTCGGGTAGCAATGATAGTAGTAGCGCAATTTAAATAGCGAAAGTAACACAATTATAAGGTAATAATTCTAGGTTCAACTACGGCGCATAATAGTCTTATCCTAATACATGCTTATTCTAGGTCTCTTGCGAAGGTAGACTAAAACATGCTCCCTAAAAGAATCTAAGTTCTCTAATAAAGCCTTTATAATTAAAGCATTCGTAATGCATATAGAAAATTTTCATGAAAATGCAACAATTTATGCATTGAAAGCCTTTGATAATTAGAATGCAACTATTTATGCATTAAACTCTTCATGAGCTTTGGTAAAAGAGATGCAACAATATATGCATTAACTCTTTATGATCTTTAAAGGATGCAATAATGTATGCATCAAAACTTTCACATTTCAAAAAGAAGGCTTGCACCTTAAACTTTAATGCAATAATTTATGCAAAATTCTTTTTCTTGATGCGGCGCCGAGTACGAGTTCAGGAGCTGGATCTGGTAAAGAGGTTTTCAACTTATCAAATAAATTGGAGGCCTCGAAACAAGGAGGTCCTCGGTTCAGAGCAAGGTTGTAAAACTCGCTAGACGCTAGTCGGGCGGTCACATAGGGCCTAGCGCCTAAGCGGTCTAGGCGTGGTATAGGCGTTGTCTAGGCGGTTGTTAGGCGGTCAATATATTTTTCATATTTTATATTTTAGTGATGAAAAATTATTAAAATAATTTTTTTTATAATTTAAATATTCAAAAACAAAACAAAAATACATATAAAAAAATATAAATCTTCTAATATTTAAAAATCCAAATTATTATAAACATAACCCTTCTAAAAATATATTCCAAACACAATTTCTAAAACATTTACATCAAAGAACAATTAATATACTGCAAAATTAAAAAATATATAATATTTATTATAAAAAATACTTCCATTTTTCATTTATTTTCACACGTTTCCCAAGTAACAACTTTAATGCCTACTCTCTCCCCTCATAAATCTAATCAATATGTTTCCCTTTCTCACTATCTTCCTCACGCCGCAACCATAAAAATGCAGAGAGGTGCCACATCGATCACTTCCTCAGTCCATCTTTCCCCTCTAGTGTTAAAAATTAACTACATCACCGCCGACACGAAGCTCCGCCGCGAGTGTATAGCACCGTCCAACACCATCCAACGCTGCCTAACGCAGATTCACTATGCCAGCCGAACAATGGACCGATGAGGGGGTTTTCGGGACGGCCGAGGCCCGCCTAGAGCTTCGCCGGCGATTAGACGGCCGCCTCGGCCGCCTTTTACAACCATGGTTAAGAGCGAAGGAAAAAAAGAAAACCTGGCTCTGATACCACTTTGTCACGCCTCGATTTAATAACATGGCATAATCAAAGAAAATGAGGCACATCGGGTACGAGACTTGCACTTGGGATATCAATCAAAATAGGAACTCAAGCGAATAAGATAGAAAGCATCACACTTATCCCAAGTTAAGCAAAATATGATGAAAGGGTGCCTCCTCAAGAAGGGATCGTAGCTTCTTTAGTAAACCAAATATCAGAGTTTTTAACAAGTTTGGTAATAACAAAAGTTTAACAAAAGACATTGAGTCTAGCAACGGAAAGTTATCAAGGAAGTATGTATATGAAGATACATACTTCCACATTTAACTATTACAAAAGATGAGTCTTCAGCTCCACTCCTCTGCTACCTCGTACTCTTGCTCCAAATCTTCTTTTAATCTGCGCATTTTAGAAATAATGCGAGGGGCTAAGTACAATTTGTACTTAGTGAACACATGCCCGAAAACATACATGTATATAAGTTTGTCATGCCTTTTTAATCGAGTCGCACATGGGGTTTTAAGTTTGAAATCCTCCCATGGCACCAAAACATTTTATGAATGAGGTAGCTCTTTTACAGAGTTAGACTATCTGCAAATAAATACGTGACTGGGAGGTGGCCGCCAACCACAATCACAATGCTAGTCCGTGTAGAGCGTGACCCCTTAACACGATAGCATCAAAGTGCACTAACCCATGGCATCATATTATACCAACCGGGCACGATCGTTAGAGACTCGCAATATGCGTAGTCAACATTCACGTTCCCACGTGTAATGTTCTTCTCTGAGTGGGGTTCCCCCACAGAGAGGACAGATAGCAAACACAAAACAATAGGCAATGACAAAGCAGTTAAAACAAATCATTTTATCTCATGCTTGATTTCTTTGAAAAGAAAACATCATTTTTATTTTATTTTGGCCCACAATATAGGGGTAAAAGAAAGCCCACCATAGTTGGTGTGGTTGCAAGTGATCTCTCTAGTTGTCGATCATTTCCTTGCCCTTTTGTTGGTCCCGGATATCAGGGTATACTTTGGCAGCGGAAAATACGTAAGTTCGTTTCTTGCACTCTGCTGGTTACACAGCTGACTGGGACCTTGTCAGCTGGTAAGTCAACTGGCAACTGAGTATTCAGCTGACTGGCAACTGGCTGGTCAGCTGATGACTCAGGACTTAGCTAAATTTAGAGTCGAGTTTGCACAGTTATAAACTGGTTTCAGTTATACTCCAGCACTTGGGTGCTGGGTTTTAAATCAGTAATCAAATGCTGAAAGCAGTAAATAACAAGGATATTTTATAGTGGTTCGATCAACTGATCTACGTCCACTCTCCAGTCGAAGCACTGGAAATTCACTAAAGAGAGTAATCCGGTACAAGATATCCTACGATCTATTTCCAGCTGGTAGATGCCTTGTCTACCAGTCCACTGGATCAACCGCTCCCGGTCCTTGTCCTTCTTCAACTCTTGTCAGCTGGATGGAGTGCGAGCACGTCACTTTAACCTCCACCGGTACCACTGACGACGTGGGTGTTGAGTTCTCCCAAGAACTTGACTCTTGCTGGCGGCAAAACTGCCCGTAATAACTCTGGAGCTGGCTGGCTCAAGAGCTGCTATGTTCTTCCTCGGAATGAGAAAGAACACCAAGTGAGATCAATAACTCACAAGCTAGAAGCTTGGAGTCTCGTGTTTGAATAAATCAACACACGGATAAGCTTTAAGAAAAGCCTCGAAAGATTTGCTTGCTTGCAATAAAGTTTATGACTTTCGGTAGTTGAGCGTTCGGAGAAGAGTAGCTAAGAGTATTGAATGCTGTTGGATCTCACGTATTTATAGACGTGAGATTCAGATTCAAATACTAGCCGTTTGGACACATCCGGAAAAGTCTCTGTCCTCGCATGTCCTTCTGCAGGCGGCAGGTAGGAATTTCCGGAAAGCGCCATACCTTTGATCGCTTTATCTGACACAGATCTCTTTGTGTCAGAACGACTCTATTCGTCAGTACGAGGAATCGGAACTGGTGTCTTGAACTGATAGACTTTAAGGCATCCTCCTTAAAGTCATACACTGTCAGTTACTTCCTCAGACGAATCTTCTTTTTGTCTCTAAGTCTTCGGGAGAGCGAATCTTCAATTCTGCTGATAACCTCCGACTGGTAGATCATACTGGTGATCTTTGTGCTGGCAGTCTCTGCTGGTGACTTTCCTTAGCACAATCAAGGTCTACCAATTCGTCTGATGTTATCTCTTGGAATCTCCCGTGACTGGTGGCTTCACCGCTGGTGAATAGTGTCAGCCAGAACACATATTCTGCTGGTAGATCTGTCAGCCTCCTGCTGATGAAATCTTCCCACTGGTGAACAGTAGCCAGTCGATAGCTCAACTCTATGCTGATGAACAGTGTCAGCATGAGTCTTCGTCAGCCGCTTGCTGGTGAGACTTCTCTCAACTGGTAAGCACATCTCATGCTGGTGAACAGTAGCCAGCATGAGTCTTGATCAGCTGCGACTTACAACTCAAAATACCTATACAGGACTTTACATTTGAGACTAGAGCTATTCTAGAGACAAACTGACGCTGGTTGGACTTAGGATTTGATCCATCAAAACACCAAACTAGAATCTAAGCAAGTATCTACTGGGGAAGGGAAACTTAGCCAAATTTCCCAACACCTTTCCTATAACGTAAGGAGTACGAGTAAATCCTCAAGAATAATAGATCATCTATAATCTGACACATCAAAATAGTTCCAAACACTAGATCGATCTTGGACTTCTCACGTTGAGCCACCGGATAAGGATGTGAAAGAATGATCAAACAATTTGGTTTGATGAACAAGATAGTCAAACATTATTTCAATAGCTCGTGATTCAATATCGAGCGTAAACTCACAATGAAAGTTCATGGTTCAACTTAATTGAACAAATACGAGGCTTCGTCAATTGACGGAACATTACTTCAAAGAGTATGATTGAAAGAATTTCATAATCAATTATGAATCATCGTACATCGCTTGAGAGTGTGAGAACTCATCAAGTTGTTTCAAGAGAAAATCAAGTTATGATTAATCGAATCGAATCAATCGAAGTTGGTTTGGATTCCAAAAAGGTTTCAAATAGGGTAGTAAAGAAAAGAATAGTTATCAATGTTGATTGGTAGAAAGAGATGTCGAATGATATTGAAGATAAGTCGAATCGATCGAAGAAAGAAAAATCAAAATTTAGAAAATACACTCTATGTCGACCGACACAGAGTGTGTGTCGACCGATATGGATTGTGTCGACCAAGATGGATGAGTGTCGACCGATATGGATTGTGTCAACCAAGATGGATGTATATTGACCGACACAAGTGTGTCGACCGATATGGGTTATGTGTTGACCGATACAAGTTGTCGACGGAAAAAGAATCGAGCAAGGATTTTGTATCGACCGACGTGGCTTCCACGTTGACCGATACAAGTATGTCGACCAACATGCCTCTTGTGTCGATCGATATGGCTGCGTCGACCGATGCAGGCCTCAAATCGGTCGAAATAGAGACTGTTTTCTTGCGGCGGAAATTTGTGTTTTTGGCTCAAATGGTTATCCGGGCTCGTCCAATCGATTTCTAACAACACCAAATGGTTTTCTAACAAGTATAACGAGTCTAGACATAATTTAAACCATCAAAACATGTTGGAATCGGGATTTAATCACGACATTTCAATATAAGGAAAATATATCAAAAATGCTCCAAAATCAATACAACTCGATTCCTAGGTCGATATATCATTTCTAGGCTCATAATATATCATGATAAACATGCATACGTACTCATAAACTCAATATCAAGCCTAGATCATGGCATTTATAAACTAAGGCATAAAGCATAACATGTTTAAATCAACAAAATAGCTAGAGGGAGGTTCGATTTATACCTCCTTAACATTTTTAGACCGTCGTAAGCTTGATCAACCCTTAGTTTGTCAATTTCCCACTTCAAAACAAAAAGGAATAGAAATCTAAGGTTGGAAATGGAAAGGAAACGAAGAGAGGATTCCGAAAAGGTATAGTTTTACCTTAAAATCTCTTCGCGGGAGCTTCGTCGGAGCTCGCCGGAAACTTGCCGGAAAAACTCTAGAGAGTTTAGTGAGAGAGAGTAAAAGTGGTGGAGTGAGAGGGGAAGTTATATTTATAGAGGGAGGTGAGGGGTAACTTTGGAATTACCGAAAGTCAAAAAGGTTAAAGTGGTTGTCATTCGCTTGTCACATCGGTCACTTTAACATCACCTCACGTCAACTCCACAACTCTTCGTGTCATTGCACGGGAGACCGTGATATTTTGTCGATACACAAATATTTACCGATCGATATTATCCCGATATGAAAATGTCAATCACCGAATAATTAATCGAGATTAATTAAACTAATTAATAATAATTTATTTCCTTCAATGAATAAAGGTGGCAAACAAATGAGACCAAAATAATAATTTCCCAAAATAAATTGATTGCGATATCTCGAAATTTAATTCGATAGCAAAATATAAACTTCAAAAATTTGATAATTACATTTAATATTTACGAGGGGTGTTACACATAGTGTGAGCTAAATGGTTGATAAGGAATTTGATTCTAGGAAGAGTATGATATATTTTTATTGAAAGGTGATTAAATGAATTATAATGTGTTGTGTTTATGTGGTTCATGAATATGTGTCTTATTCTTGTTTTGTGATTAATGTGTTAAGGAGAATGCGTTGGGCAAGGTTTTATTTTCGAGCAGCTGCCGCGCAATCTAAATCCGTAAGAGTAAAAGGTGGACTTTCATTATATAAAAATCTAAAACATGAAAATTGTTTTCTTTTCAAAAATCAAATGAATGAAAAAATGTTTTGTTTTAAAGTTATTGTAATGCCCAAAATGGTTTTGTGAATCATATATGTACCTCTGAGCCATATGTACTTGGCCAGAGAGAAGGGAGACGTCAGTAAAATGCACCAATGTTAAAATCATTGAGCATTTTTTTACTAATTGCGAGCCAAGATGGACATCCCTTGAGCTGTGATACCATGAGTTAGACTCTAGTATGTCATACTGGTGGTCCATTGCCCCAGTCTGTTAATTTTGGAGTGGATTAACCACGGA
Organism: Plectranthus barbatus; assembly: GCA_026898455.1. Taxonomy (NCBI): domain Eukaryota; kingdom Viridiplantae; phylum Streptophyta; class Magnoliopsida; order Lamiales; family Lamiaceae; genus Plectranthus; species Plectranthus barbatus. The sequence continues at coordinate 581,028 of JAPKLW010000247.1, read as the reverse complement.
TTGGCACTCAGGGGGATAAGGAGGGTAAAGTCGATCGGGTCTCGATGGACAATCCGAGATCAGTGCACTTGATGACAATGGGTTGAGTGGATCATGTCATTTCCAGTTGTACATCGTGACTTGGAAGTAGGTCTGCTTCCAAGCCACACAGTGAAACAAATTATGATCATGCGTTAAATGTTTAATCCTGCAGGATACATGAAACTTTCTTATAAGCATGAGAGAATTTCTAAAGTCTAACCTAATTTCTTATCATTTAAATGGAATACCAATTTATATTTGTATTTTTTTCGGGGATGTGTTCACTGGGTATATCGTGTACTCAATCCCTGCATGTTATTTCTAAAACAAGTAAGTTAAAATGTGAGCAGTCCAAGTAAGAGCTAGATCCTGAGATATGTATCCTCATATACATATCTCCACTACGCAAATCTTCGCTACAATGAACCTATGAAAACTAAACCTTCCCCATGTTTTGTTAATAAATCCTGTTAATTCTGAATTTGACTCTCTACTAGTACTTCGTGTGACATGAACCCTATTATTGTTTCTATAATTGTTAGCTTCCGCCTAAATCTATTTATTTGAGTGTTACTTGGTAAGGAAATCTCGAGTATTAACCTTTCGTGCTCTCATAAGCCGGGGAAGCTAAATGGGGGCGTGAAAACTAACACAATCAATGATCCAGATTGGTTGAAAAAAATGCAACATTTTATCCATTTTTTTGTTTATTAAAGGGCAAATTCATAATTTTAATGTTATTTTATTTGCATAACATTCATTTCATCTTCACTAATCTTCATTTTATTGCAACAATTGTTAATCGTTATAAAGTTAATTCAATTTATTCACATAACATTTGTTTTATCTTAACTATTATTCATTTTATCTAGATTATTATTTTTTATAATGTAAATTCGACGTTATTGTACTTACAACATTTTATTTTAACTATTCTTTCAAATATTACTCATTAAAATGTAAATTTGATGCATTGTATTTCCAGGATACCTTCATTAATAGTTCGGAAAAATAATGTCAAAATTTTTAAACGGAAAGATTGTGTGTACCAAAATATGGATATGCACATTGTATATGATAGGTGAAATATTGTTTTAAATATGGAAAATTATTTTGATTTAAATATTGAAATATATCTTAATTTACTTAAATATTTATTTTACCATATCTATTCAAAAGAATCATTATCTTATTTAAAGATAAACATATACCAATTTCTTTCTTAAATAGAACTTTTGAAAATTAAATGTTGTATATGAATCATATCTATCATTAATGTATTAAAAAAACAAAGAAATAATTATAATCAAATTATATTTTATTAAACAAAATAATATGTGTTCACATCATTTTTATCTTATAATCTATTCATTATATCTATATCATATATTAATTCTAATATCATTGTATTACATAAAATAAAATATTTAATGCTCATGTCATTTTATGATAAAATTTGTTCATTTTATGTTAAACAATATTCATTTTATCGTTATCACATTCAGAGATGAGTACAAGACTCTTGCGGAGCTGGTGATTAAAATGTTCCAGTGTGATGCTGGTTCATACTCTGAGTTGTCGGCAACAAAGTAAGCAGTCATGATGGCGCTGGTGGATGGAGTGGAAGGAAATTGGGTTGAATTCTTTTATGGGTGGTGGTTGGAGCATGCCAGAAAGAATTTGAGGATCAAGGAGGACGGTGTATTCACTTCCAACATGAATTTTGGTTTGAAAATAAGCAAGTTTATCGAGATGTTCTTCCACAAGAAGAGGCTTGACAGGGGAGAGAATCTTCTTCAGACGGATTTCATTCCAATGACGAAGAAGGAACCAACTCCGATTGATCCCACTAGACCGATCATTCTGAAAGGGAAGTCAAATGTGGACAAGAAGGTTCCCACTTCACCCGAGGAGCCCCATCTAGCAGAATTAGTTTTCCCAATTTTGGAGCAGGCGACTGCTATGACTCAAGAGGAGATAACAGCTGCTCAGAAGGCTGCTGAGACGGAGAAGTGCTTCCAGAACTTGGAAGAAATTAACAAATTGGGAGATCTCCCAGTAGATCAGATCAAAGAAATCATGGCAAAGAAGCAAGCCGAACAACAAGCACCTGTTTTGGGTAAGATTGCAGTTCTAATACCAAAAAGAAAGAGATCGGAGGTTGCTTCTCCTGAGAAGCAAAAGAGGCAGATAAGGCGGAAGCTTGTCCTGACCTCTGAGAAGGAGAAGGAAGAGAAGGCCGCAGCTGAGAAGGTGGCTGGTGAAAAGAAAGTAGATGATACTCCACTGTCTGAAAGACCTTTTGAGGAGCGTCTCAAAATGCTAAGAGAGACGAAGAGAAAGAGGGCCGAGGAGAGGATGAAGAAAGCAAAGAAGAAGTAAAAGCAGACAATGGAGGAGCTCAAATTTGAGGCGAGGGAAAGGAATTTTGAGCAGGCCAAGCAGGCTGCTTATGAACGAGATGCCAAGAAAGCCCCTGGCTGGCTAGCAGCGAAGAAAGCTGCTCAGCTGCTAGCAGGGGCAGTTGAAGAGGCTACTTCTATCAAGAAAGGGAAAAAGAAATTAACAGCAGAAGAGGAGGTACCCACAACTGTGAGCGAGAAAGATGCATTATCTGATAAGGAATTGGCCACCTTACTCAAAGATGGAGTCTTCGATGTACCGGAGCATCCTTGTCTAAGGAGTGTTGTGATCAGAGAGACTACTGTTGCACCCGGAGGAAGCAGTAGTGCTCAGCCAGAAGTAGTCACTGCTGGAGGCTCTGGAGGTATAAATACGGATTCCAGTACTAGAGGTACGAGTGCTGAGAGACCGGCTACTGAGCAAGTTGCTAGCGGTATTGGAGGTGTTGATGCTGAGGGTGATGCTCACATTTAAAATGCTGAGGAAGAGGTTCGTGCTGCTGCGGAAAGTGCTGAGATTCCACACGTTGAGCCAGAGCAGACTCGCGTAAATTCTGAGCAGGATCTAGGCTTCCTGGATACTTGCTTCTCTGAATCAAATTCTGATGGCGAATCGGCTGACGTCTTTGATGATGGGTTTTGTATACTGAAAGCATAATGAGTATACAACGGTTTATTTCTCCTATCTGTCAAACAATCTTACATGTATGTAACAATGTTATCCTCTTGTCTCACCCATAGTAACTATCATGCGGCGTGTTGTAGATTGCAGAAGACAGTATGATCACTAGACTTAGTGAGACATAAACATGATCACAACTGAGACAGCGTATGAAGATACGTCTGTCCAGATAGCTGCGGCATTGTCGGGATAAGTAGTCTGTCTTGGTTACTTGACATGCCGGTACGCAAGGGTGGTGTATTGATGTACTGCAGTGAGATATATTCAACTGTCTGACATCAGCGAATACAAGATCTCGATATTGATTGAGTCCAAACCCTAACGAAGGTTCAGGGGTTTGCATGGGTTGACTGTTGTTTTAACTTGCCATGGTGGAGAGCCTGAGTAACGTGCTCGTATATCTGCATCTTGGGTAACAGTAGCTCGTGTAGTACCGCCTGAGACTGGGTTTAGGTAACCATATCCGAGTAATAGGATGGGGACATTCCATGAGGAGCTCAATGACATTCATCGTATCAAAGTCCTACAGGCTGATTAAGTTCAGGCACGAGTGATAAGGATTGAGTGGTACTACTCAGGAATAATAAGATATTAATTAATTGTAGTTAGAGTTTGTCAGAAGCTCCAATTAATTAATGAAAGTCCGGTAACCTTAAATATGGGGATTCTCAATTAATGCTGGCCATTCTCATAACGTGGTAATAAAGGGGTAGGTCAGTATTAATTCTGTTGTGAAAAAGAATTAATATTTATTAATTAATTATGTCCTGGGTTGTGGACATGGGAATTAATTAATTATAGACCCACTTTATTATTTGCATTAGGTCTCAGGACTGGCCCAAATAAACATGCTGAAAAAAGGCCCAGTAGCCCATTAGGGATAAAACCCTGGGTCTATAAATAGACCACTCTTTGTCTGAAACCCTAGCCACTTCATATCAGTCAAATCAGTTTGAAACCCTAGGGAGAGAGAGAGAGAGAGGGTGGCGCTTGTAGTGGGGAGAAGAGAGATTTTTCTGCTCCGGCCTACAACACAGATCTGTGGAATCCTCACCAGTAGCAAATCTGAACAGCATTGGGACACAGCCCTGAAGATCTAATCTGGAGAACATATTTCTTATTTTTTCTATTATTTTCAATTTTATCTAGAAATAAGATATCCAATTTCTGTTTCTGCATATTAAATTAAATCGCGTGGTTGAATTGAAAGTTGGATATTCAAACGCGAAAGATCGGATCAGACCTACGAAATTACAGTAATCTCTCAATCTACAATTTGAATTAAATTCATAGGATCATGCTAGGTTTTATTGTGAATTTTGATTGTGTGCAATATCCATAAATCGATCCGATTCAGTTGGATTTTGTGATTTGATTCACATGAAATCCCTACAATTGGTATTAGAGCCAGGTTTCAAATTTATGGCTCTGTTGTACACAATAAATTCAAATATGCATGTATGAATTTCATTTTGTATTGTGGACGGTTTTTGTTCCTCATGGCAACCCGTATGATTCAGCCCGCAGTGGTTTATCCATGTAAGGCTGAATTAATTTTGTAAAATCACGAGAAAATCTGTGATTAGTGTAGATTTGTTTTAAAATTGTAATAGAATAGATTTTGTAATTTTATTTTAAATCTATAATTGAACGGATCGAGCACGAAGAATGAAGACGGAGGCCGACAGACTGGGCGGTGGCGGCAGGCAGCCGCGCGTGTGCGGGCGCAGGAGGACGGCAGTGGCAGGCGGGCCAGCGGCGCAGGCGCGGAGGCAGCGCGGGCGGCGCACGGCCGGCGGCGCGAGGCGCGCGCGCTCGCGCAAGCGTGCATCGACACTGGGCACAGCGGCAGTCGAGCGGCGTGAGTCGTCATCGACTGGTGCGTCCAGTCGTGGTGGCTTTTGTTTTGGTGGTTTGTACAATCCTTTGTAAACCCTAGGGTTTGCATTATTGTTAGGGCAAATCATTATATCACATAGCCTAAATCCCAAAAGATTTGGTGGTCGAACATTTGGAGGCCCTAGAAGATTTGAATTTTTCCATTAAATTCAAAATTCAAATTGTAAGAGATAAGATTTTATTTTTCCTATTTTGTTGGGCCACGAGGAATTTTCGTTTGCCTTAATTATCCTCGTATGATATGTGATTTATTTATATGTGCAATTAAGCATGTGTAGATAATAGGAAAAGCATGATTTATCGCTTTTATTATTTACAGCTTTCCAAGCATGCTTATGTGATTAATTTCTTTTGTTGGATTATATTTTGGGAATTTTTGGGCTTGTTTAATTAAATGCAAAAATTTGGAAAATATAATAACAAAGAAATTATGTGTGCGCATATAAGAAACCTTTTAAAAGAAAAATACTAAGCAGATTTTTTAATTAAAATCAATAAACCTCCACAAAGCGGTCCTAGGCTGTAAGTGTATCTCTCGTTCTAGTAAACGTTTACGAGTGTAGCTTGCTAGTTCCTAGAGGTGCATGGGTACGGTAGTTGGGATTTCTTGACAAACAATTTAAATCATGTGAATAGTGGGAGGGTTTTGCATAAATGTCTACGAGTGTAGCCTGCTTGATCTCTTTCACAAGTATTCTATAATTGATTTAAATTATAGATAACAAAAGCTTTAAGGGCTATGCGGTGTGGTCATGTACCATGCTAAACTGTCTCTTTTGGCCGGAGTTAAATTTGTGGTTAATGTCTTAGAAGCATCTTAGAATATAATGCAAGAATTGCATCCCTGTTCTTGAGAGATGTCTTGGTCTATGGTTATCACTAATTATTAATTTCTAGTGTCAAAAGGTTCCTGACATGGTAGTGAAATTAAATGGATTGGGGCTTAAAACCCACAGTTCTGGTTGAGGGTGACATCGTAAATGTCTATGAGTGTAGCTTGCGGTGGGAACTCTTGGGCAATTAGTGGAAAATATTTGCATTTGATTTATTAAAAGGTTTACAATGCATTTATTTTCGAAGTTCTACATGTATGTTCTTATTTAAGATTCTTTATTGTTTCATATATGTCTATGTCTACTGTCGATCATTTACTTGCTCTCAATCCTCTAACTGGTCCAAACTTCCCTGAATGGAGTTTGTGCATCAAACACGTCCTTTATCTAAAAAATTAAGCATATGTTCTTTTCATGGATCCAATGTTGCGTACTCATGATAAGGTCTGTATACATGAGCTTGAATTTTATGAAAGATAGGAGGATGCTGATGAGTTCGCTTTCTGGCTTATCACGGGTTCCCTGTCTAGAGAATTAAGGCACAAGTATGAGTACCTCGAAAGGGCTGGAGAGATCTGGAAGGAACTCTCGACAGCCTATGGCAATGTGGAGCGGACTATTAACTATAAACTTGTGCATGATCTTGTGTGCAAGAAGATGGTTGAAGATAGTTAGGTGATAGCGCACATGATGTCTATGATTGATCTCATGAGACAGTTCACTGTGCGGGATGGTAATATCAGTGCGCAAGGCGAGATTGATATCATACTGAACTCTCTTCTGGACACCTTTTATGACTTTAAGGTCGTTGTTGCTGCAAGGGGAGAGTATGCTCTGCATGAGCTACTTGAGGACCTTGAGGTGGAGCAATCTTCCACGCGAGCACGGATGCCTGTTCTGACTGCTTCTAGTACTGGATCGACAACCTCTAAGGTTGGAGATGACGGTACTGAAAGCAAGCTCAGGAAAGCAGTCAGTGAAAGCAAGTCAAAGAAGGTGAAGAGGGTTAAGGTCACTCCAAAGAAGAAGAGGTGTGCTGGATGCGGAAAGGTGGATTGTCCGAATGCTACAAGACAAGGTACGTCATTTGCATTTATAACGGAAACATGTTTAGCATCGGTTTCTACTCATTCATGGGTAGTGGATACTGGAGCTACTGATCATGTTTGTAACATTTTGCAGGGAACACCGAGGAGGGTGCTGAAGAATGACGAGGTTACCATCTCAATGGGGAAAACAGCACAAGTGAGTGTAGCTGCCATTGGAGATTTCACCTTGCACTTTGATGATTCTGTTTTAACTTTGAGAGATGTTTTGTACGTGCCGAATTTTTGGCAAAACCTTATTTCAGTTTCCAAACTTTATGTTGATGGATATTCAGTTATTTTTGATAGTGGTGTTTCTAACATTGGTAATAACGGTGTTATCTGTTGTGAGATGCTGAATAATTCTCTCTATGTTATTAACTGTAATCATAAGTCTTTCGTAAGTATTGCATGTAATTCATCTTTTATTGATAATCCAAGAAAGAGTAATCTTACTTCTTCTGATGAGGATCTTACATATCTCTAGCACTTGAGACTGGGTCACATCAGCTTGAAGCGGATTCAGCGACTTGCAGTGATGGTACATTGGACTTAGTCTGTGCTGTACCTTATCAAGTCTACGAATCCTGCATCGAGGGTAAGATGTCAACTAGGCCTTTTAAGGCTAGTCACTCTCGAGCAGAGGAAGTGTTGGAATTGATCCATTCTGACTAATGTGGACCAATGTCCACACAGGCTCGTGGAGGGTACGAGTACTTCATCACTTTCATTGACGATTACTCAAGGTACGGATACGTTTACCTACTTCGCTACAAGTCTGAATGCTTTGAGAAATTCAAAGAGTTCAAGGCTGAGGTAGAAAAGAAGGTCGGGAAAACTATCAAGTCGCTGCGATTTGACTGCGGTGGCGAATACCTCAATAACGAGTTCCTGCAGTATTTGTCTGAAAACGAAATTACATCCCAGTGGACAGCACCGGGTACTCCCCAGCAAAACGGTGTAGCTGAAAGAAGAAATAGGAATCTTCTAGAGATGGTAAGATCAATGATGAGTTATGCAAACTTACCAATTTGTTTTGGGGCTACGCATTGGAAACAAAAGCTTACGTGTTAAATGTGGTGCCTTCTAAATCAATTCCTAAGACGCCTTCTGAGCTCTTCCTTGGTCGCAAACCGAGTTTGTGCAAGTTTAGAGTATGGGGCTGTCCGACACACGTACTGTTGAAGGAATCTGATAAGTTAGAAAACAGGTCAAAAGTATTGTTGTTCATAGGGTATCCCAGGCAAACGAAAGGATGTTACTTTTACTGTCCTAAGAGTCAGAGAGTCGTCGTTAGCACCAACTCTAGATTCTTGGAAGATGAGTATGTGAGTAATCACAATTCAAGGAGTGATATCGTTCTTCAAGAAATTGAAAACGAGAATGCGATTCCAAGGGAAAGAGAACTTGTAGATGTGGGTGCACCTGTGAGAGGTACAACACCACAGACACGTTCTTCAGTGCAAGGTGCAGAACCACAAGTTACTGCACCTACTACTGACACGGCACCGATGCCTCGTCGTAGTGGGAGAGTCATTTTCCTGCCGGAAAGGTACATGTTTGTGGGTGAATCTTCGGACTTGAGCCCTAAAGACGGACATGAGGACTCAGACCCACTAACTTACGAAGAGGCAGTGCAGGACAAGGATGTTGAAAAATCGAGTGTCGCAATGGATTCCAAAATTGAATCCATATGCTATGGATGTATACCAGAAAACTGATTTGCCCGATGAGTTTAGGGCCATAGTGTGTAAATGGGTATACAAGAGAAAGAAAGGGGCGGATGGAAAGATCACGACTTTTAAAGCCTGGCTGGTGGTAAAAGGGTTATAGTCAGAAAGAGGGCATTGACTATGACGAAACCTTTTCACTCGTAGCCATGCTCAAATCCATCTCAATACTCCTGGCCATAGCTGCGCATATGGACCTCGAGATCTGGCAAATGGATGTCAAACCCGCTTTTCTAAACATTTACCTTGAAGAAGGTAGGGACATCTATATGCAGCAACCCGAGGGTTACATACACAAGGGCTAAGAACATCTTGTCTGGAAGCTTTGGAAGTCCTCGTATGGACTTAAGCAAGCTTTGAGGTCGTAGAACTTACGTTTCAACGATGTGATTAAATCTTATGGATTTGTACAGTTGGAAAACGAAAGTTGTGTTTACCGACTTTGTGTCAGTGGGAGCGTGGTTTTCCTTGCACTATACGTTGATGACATACTCCTATTTGGAAACAACGAGGGAGTGATGTCGGAATCAAGGTTTAGTTATCCGAACAGTTCCAAATGTAGGATTTAGAAGAAGCTGGCTACATTCTTCGGATTAAGGTCATAGGAGATCGTAAGAGAAGAATGTTGAGCTTATCCTAAGCATCCTATGTGGATAGTGTGATAGTCTGGTTCAGCATGCAACTCGCCAAGAAAGACTTTCTACCTTTCAGACATGGCATTCATCTTTCTAGTGGGCAGTGTCTTGAGACACAGTGGGAGAAAGATGAGATGAGTCTTATACCGTACGCTTCGGCGGTTGGTAGCCTCATGTATGCGTTGATGTGTACCAGGCCAGATATCTGTTATGTCGTTGGCATGGTAGCAAGATATCAGTCCAACCCTGGACAGACGCATTGGACTGCGGTAAAGCACATCCTCAAGTATTTGAAGAGAACAAAGAATTACTGCCTAGTTTATCAAAGTGAGAATTTGTGCTCTGTGAGTTATACAGACTCGGATTTCCAAGGGGATCAGGATGAGAAAAAATCGACCTCAAGATATGTGTTTACCCTGGGAGGTGGAGTTGTATCTTTGAGGAGCTCAAAGCATAAATGCATTGCTGACTCCACCGTGGAGGCGGAATATGTCGCCGCCTCCGACGCCTCGAAAGAGGGGGTATGGCTCAGGAACTACCTTTTAGAGTTGGGCGTGATTCTGATTTTGTCGAGGAGCATCACAATTTATTGTGATAACTCTGGTGCAGTGGCTAACTCAAAGGAACCGCGGTCTCACAGGGCAAGCAAACACATAGAGAGAAAGTACCATATCATACGAGAAATCGTATCGAGAGGTGATGTGCTGATCAAGAAGATTGACACTATGGACAACCTTGCTGATCCATTTACAAAGAGCTTGCCGCAGAAATTTTACGAAAGACATATTCGTGAGCTGGGTCTGAGGTGAATGCCGACCACTGACAGTGGTTAAAGAGATAGCAGGCTAGATAGAAGGACTATATACTCTGTAATAGCTTAGTTATGCTTTGAGTATAAGTGGGAGATTGATGGGTTATGTATACTAAAAGCATAATGAGTATACAACGATTTATTTCTCCTATCTGTCAAACAACCTTACATGTATGTAACAATGTTATCCTCTTGTCTCACCGATAAGAACGATCATACGGCGTGTTGTAGATCGCAAAAGACAGTATGATCACTTGACCTAGTGAGACATAAACATGATAACAGCTGAGACAGTGTATGAGGATACGTCTGTTAGGATGGTTGTGGCATTGTCGAAATAAGTAGTCTGTCTTGGTTACTTGACATGCCGGTACGCAAGGGTGGTGTATTGATGGACCGCAATGAGATATATTCGACTGTCTGACATCAGCGAATACAAGATCTCGATATTTATTGAGTCCAAACCCTAACGAAGGTTCAGGGGTTTGCACGGGTTGACTGTTGCTTTGACTTGCCATGGTGGAGAGCCTGAGTAACATGCTCGTATATCCGCATCTTGGGTAACAGCAGCTCGTGTAATACCACCTGAGACTGGGTTTAGGTAACCATATCCGAGTAATAGGATGGGGACATTCCCTGAGGAGCTCAATGACATTCATCGTGCCAAAGACGTGTAGGCTGATTTAGTTCAGGCACGAGTGATAAGGATTGAGTGGTACTACTCAGGAATAATAAGATATTAATTAATTGTAGTTTGAGCTTGTCAAAAGCTCCGATTAATTAATAAATGTCCGGTAACCTTAAATATTGGGATTCTAAATTAATGCAGCCGGTTCTCATAACATAGTAATAAAGGGGTAGGTCAGTATTAATTCTGTGGTGAAAAAGAATTAATATTAATTAATTAATTGTGTCCTTGGTTGTGGACATGGGAATTAATTAATTATAGGCCCACTTTATTATTAGCATTAGGTCCCAGGACTGGCCCAAATAAACATGCTGAAAAAAAGCCCAGTAGCCCATTAGGGAAAAAACCCTGGGTCTATAAATAGACCACTCTTTCTCTAAAACCCTGGCCACTTCATATCATTCAAATCAGTTTGAAACCCTAGGGAGAGAGAGAGAGAGGGCGGCGCCTGTAGTGGGGAGAAGAGAGATTTTTCTGCTCCGGCCTACAACACAGATCTGTGGAATCCTCACCAGTAACAGATCTGAACAGCATTGGGACACAGCCCTGAAGATCTAATCTGGAGAACATATTTCTTCTTTTCTCTTTTGTTTTCGATTTTATCTAGAAATTAGATATCTAATTTCTGTTTCCGCAGATTAAATCAAATCGCGTGGTTGAATTGAAAGTTGGATATTCAAACCCGAAAGATCGAATCAGACTCTACGGAATTACGGTAATCTCTCAATCCAAAATTCGAATTAAATTCATAGGAGCATGCTAGGTTTTATTGTGAATTTTGATTGTGTGCAATATCCATATATCGATCCGGTTTAGTTGGATTTTGTGATTCGGTTCACATGAAATCCCTACATTTGATGCCAAGCTCTTGAGGAAGATCACCACTTCATACAATGAGTGTCTCCGAGTTCCCTTCAAATGACTCCCATGTCCAAGGTTCAAACTCAGGAGAGTGGCACAAATGTGAGCTCCTGTCTATCTAGCTGAGGAGGTAAATTCCGATTACTTGCCTATGATTTCAGAGATAGAAGACTTTGTTTCCGCTGAAGTTGAAAGAGACATTGCCAACGTCTTCTATACTGAGCCCGATGAGACCACCCCTGAAGGGAGCTATTGGCTGATGAGTTCAAGAGATGGAAAATGTTTGATTATATGATGCACCAGCTCAGTTACGAGGAGCGAATACTGGTGATCACATTCAAAGGCTTCAATTTTAGGAGGACAGAGGAAGCAAGGGCGAATAATTTGATTGACCAAGTGGCTGGATCCAAGCAATTACGGACAAGCAAGTGTTTGCTCGTCTGCAAGCAATTCGAGCTCAAAGGTTGTTCTCCAAGTCCCAATCCTTGCCTAAATCTACATATGCTCCAGATGGCTATTCTGATGCCAGGACTGAACTCTCCAAGTGCAAAGCAAGAGCGACGGTTGAGTAAAGAGGAAGAGGAGTTAGCTAAGAAGCAGAGCCGTGAGGATCTTCTGGTTACTCTGTCTATGGAGGATGATGTTCTGGAAATTGCTAAGGCCGCTTATGTTTTTGAAGTAACGCTGAAATCTTGGAAGGAGCCAAGCGAGTCATGGATGAATAGTCTAGATATTCTGCTGCTCAAGCTCAAGTTGCTGAAGCCCAGAGCGCAGCCATGTCTTTATTTTCTGAAGAGACTCGCTACTCTGCTGCTCAAGAAGATATTATCAAAGCCAAGGAGTCAGCAGAACGCCTAATTGATGAAGAAGCCCAATATCTGGTTGCTTGCGGAGGTGTGCATGCTGAGATGGGAGAGGGTAATTCTGCTGAAGACCGTGAACTTACATTAGCAACATCATCTGCCCTTACTGCTACTCCTGTCAGTTTTGTACACCCCACTGATCTTAATTCCTTCATCAACACTACTGTCCAAATTGTTGTTCAACATGCCCTATCTACTGTACTTCCTACGGTCGTTCATGATCAAGTGGAGAAGAAAATTACCGACGTAAGGAAGGAAGTAGATGAGGTGCAAAGCACTGTCTCTGAGGTGAGAAGTGACGAAGATGTTGTGAAGCTGAATGTATCTGAAGTTCAATGAGATGTGGAGGTGACAAGAGCCGAAGTATCTGAAACAAAGCAGCTGTTCAAATCTGAACTTCAATCCTTCTCATCCACCTTTTATGCTGCAATCAAAGAGGGGGAAGAGAGGAGGCTTGCTGAAGCTTCTCAACTCAAGAAAGACGAAGAAGCGTTGGCTACTAAGGAAGAGTGATATGTGCGTAAAATGACCTATTTTTCGATGTGTGCGCGTGCATGTTTGTGGCCATTTTACACTCATATCATATACTTTCGTTGTTCTTTTGTCTTGTTTTTGTGTTTGAAATGTTGTAGGACGTGTTTTGGGCATAAAACAACACTTTTGGATGAGTTTTGGATGAAAATCACCCGAGCTAGGAGTCAATGGGATGCAGGATCGACCGAGCGGAGCAGAAAGGGTGCTGGCGCAGTTCAGAGACTTCGCTCGGCCGAGCCAAGCCCTTTTAAGAGGTGGCTCGGTCGAGCCATCCTTGGCTCGGCCGAGCCAGAGCGGATTTTTGGAGATTTTCAGCTCTGTGCTTGCCTGAGCGAGCCAACTTTGGCTTGGGCGATCCGAGGCCCTGTTTGCTCATTATAAAAGGGGGAAAAACAGTTATTTTGACAACGAATTGATAACTTTTGATAATTTTGAATAACCACCTCCTGAAGTCTCTCTAGAATTCCCATTTTCCATCATTTCCAAAACCTTACCCAAGGTATCAAGGAGCTAATTCAACAATCCTTGGAGAAGAATTGAAGATCCAAGGGGGTAGATCAAGACCTAGAAAATCCAATTGGGGAAGATTTCATTTTTTACTTATCAATTTTAATGGATGTAATCGATTTCAACTTTGTATTGTTACAATTGAGAGGTATGTTGCACAAATTCAATTTGGATGTTGATTTGAACAAGGATGCATGAAGATTAGGTTTGATAATTGTTTGTTTA